>JAIPRM010003891.1:0-24567 GCA_025469315.1 Stegophylla sp. TES_Ste_2020 | reverse complement strand
GGTACCTACTTATTATGTCAGCTTTAAAACTTTATAATTTTAAGAATAATAATAATTATTCTATTATGGAGTATTCAATAAAATTAATTTATTCCTTTAGGTGAGTAGAAATATATATATATATATATATATAAATAATTAAAAGATTAAAAAAAAAAAATTACGAGCCCCTATTGATTAATTTTGCACCCCGGGACAAAAAATAGCCAGTCCGCCCCTGTCCATAATTAATTATAATCCCTAATTTTATCAATAAATACCAACATACAACAATGTTCTGGTGACTAGGCAGTATTTTAATTGTATTATTTCGCCGTTCGAGTCTAAGAATTGCTATCAACCTTATATGATTGAATTAATGAAATTATTTTTAAAAAAAGATTAAATTTTAGTGTTTATAAAATACACTTGAAAGCGCTAAAAAATAATTTTTTAATGCTACAATTACCGATTCTTGATTTTAACATGATTACAAATACTATTGTACAATATTAATTTTATTCTATATTAATTTCCCAACCTTAAAACCATTATATCAGCTGCAGGTTATTTAAAAATGTTCGTAATTCGCTTAGAGCATACCACTAGGCTGACAGAGAAATTAAGAAAAAGAAATCCAAGGACTTAAATAACATTGAGAGCCCTTGAGGAAAGGCTATGAAACTATGAATCTTCCAATTTAGTATAAAAAAAAATATATTAGAATTTTGAATTTATAAGAATATTTTTATTTGAATAGTAAAATTATAAATAATTATATTAAATTAAATAACACAATTAAATATTTTGTTTAGTCATTAGGTATTCTATTTGAATATCATTAAACCGTTATAAAAACACGCTTATCGCATAATAACATGTTTTATAAGTGTTTTATAATTTCGTACGTTCATATGTTCAATTGAAAATATATTTTAAGTACTTATAGTTAATATATTATATATTAACTATTAATAGATAAACTTTTCAGTCTCTTCTATATATTTAATATCACTGCACTGCACTGCACTCCACATTATATTTATTTTTAAGTAAAATAAAATAAACGAATGACGAAGTGCACTAAAAAAGATACAATAACTCATTTTATAAAAATATAACGTATTGACAGTAATTGTGAAAAAGTAATTAATTCGTAAATAAATGAATGAAGATCGAATTCTGCGTGAAAATTAGTCAAAATTTTAACATGAAATTATGATTAGGTATGAAACATTTCAGATTAATATCAAGTAGTTGTATAAGTAATTGTATAAAATATGGACGAGCCGCGTCTCGGAGGAAAACTTGAGCGATCAATAATTATAAACGTTCACATATTTTGTTATTAGTATATTACGTTATTTAACTAAAGTGTAAGTTCACTTGATCTTAGGTCTATAAAGATATATCATTTCTTTAAAGGTCGTGTACCCAACCATCTGGGTACCGATAAAAAATCCGATCACAAAAAAAAGTCTAAATTAGCCAGGGCCGGATTTATAGGTGGTAGAGGATGGGGCGACTTCAATTATTTAGAAAGTTTCAGTCAGCAAAATTATGTAAAAAAGAATTGATGATATTTTTTTTTTCTTATTTGAAAGGAATAATTTAGAAGTCAGTCGGAAAATTGGAAATCATTGGGAAATATAGTCGGAAAAATTGAGAGAAAGATCTTTTTTTTTAAATTTCATTTTAAAACTACAAATAGTCGGCATTTTTATAGTTACATCCTCTCCCTCCCCATTAATATTTCTTAACGACGGCCTTGCACACAATAACAACAGCCACCTACTTAGAGCCACAGATTCCATACTTCTTATAATTTGGTTGAGTAGGTCGGTAAGACTGAACACGGACATTCAAGAGTCCTCAGGTCCTGGTTTAAACTTTGTGTACAGTCACCCGAATCGACAACAATTTAACAAAAAAATCACGTTGCAAAGCATTAGTGAAATGACGATAAAATTTTGGAGACTGTTTGATTTAGCAACCCTCCGCCCACCACTAACGGTGCTTACCTCATGAAATTTATGAAAAATGTAAAGAAAAATATTTAACTATTAAGAAATGTGATTTCCACTAATATTAATAACAAATATAAACGTTTCTAATTGGTCACACAAGTATGTCCCTAAAACGCTTGTGAATATAAAATATATTATCAAATTTAATTTGACTAAACAAGTTGTGATAATCGAAAAGAACGTGAGCAGTAAATGTTTGATTTTAGTAAACATATAACGACCACAATGTGAAAAAAAATTACGCAATGTCAAAATTAGTGTGATGATTTCATGAAATATTTTAGTATTTTACCTAGTGTGAAAAAGCCGTTTCCGTTTCATGAAATGGTCAACTTTTCATGAAAATATCGACTTAACGAAGTGACTCCAACTCATTAGAATTGGTTCCTTTGTACAAATGTACAGTGTCTGACTTGAGGGAAGACGCGAGGACACAGAGTTCCTCTCTTTTTGTGGGAAAATATAAACGTATCACTTCTAATTTATCGAAATGGTATGCTTATAAGAGAATGATAGAAATCTATGATTTTTCTTTTTTACGAGTTAAATGTTGTAATAAAATGACCTTGCATGTAGGTAAAAATTTGAAAAATATCCAAAATATATTGCTTTACATTTTGAGCACTCTTATTCGAATTAAAATATTAAAAATTATATTTTTATTAAAATAAAAATATTTTACGATGCATTTATAGGGTTAATTATTATGATCTGTGGATTCGAACAAGAGATAATATCTACTGATAGTAAAATCAAAATTAAAAAAAAAAATTAACCAAGTGTCAAAAAACTTAACCACAGGTAGATAAACACGTAAGAAATCTACCAGATTAAAAGTAAAATATTTTTTGACATTTTGTTGGATAAAAATCGTTATTTTAAGTGAAAAATATCAGTTAATACAAATTGTAGTTTTGAACGATTATAAAACAATTTTCGGTATTTTTCAGAACCGTAAGGCATATTATACATACATAAACATGAGTAAAGTTGTAATACATTTTCAGATTATGATGTTAAAAATTAAAAACTGTATTAGTATACACTTACAAAAAAAGATATATTTCCAAAAGTTAATATTTATCTCAAAAGTGATAACTTTGACTTTTATTTTTAAAGTTCTTTGCAGTCCATATTACACTATTGTTGATAAGCGGTTAAAATTTCAAATTTCTAGTACCTATTATTAGTTTTGTTATTACAACTAAATTACTGAAATAATTTCATTAAAATTTAGTTTACAGTACCTTTGTTTTATCATTCTTACTCAAAATCGTGGTGATTTTTCAGAGTTTTTGGAAAAACCATTGGAAATTTTGATAAAAGATCTGTTTTGAGTATTATCGGATCAACCGAAAACTTTTACTACCTACGTTTTGGTACTCGTATCTTCTTTGATCTGTGCACTTTTTTCAGAAGAATATATTTCCAGGCAATAAAAAACATCATTGTAAGACCACTAACTTCTTCGCTTCACTCCGTATCGAAAAAATCACTTTCAGTTACATTCTTTGTATCGCCCGGAATCTAAAAAACGGTCGAGGTTTTCATCTCAAATCTACACCCCCATTAATTATCTACACGTCACTGCTGCAGTCCACATTGATGGTCGATGGTTTATCACGATCTATTCGAAAAACTTAGTGACTATATGATGGATATAAGTACATTCACTGAAATACACGATTAAGATTGAGTGTTCAATTATCATTGAGATATGCACGCCGCGATAGACATCGATAGAACCGTCACGGTGATTGATGGCCACAAAACCGTCGTTTTATACGTATTATTATACTGCGGGTGACAGCGTACGCTTCTTAATAATATGGGGAAAAACCATTATGCGAATGTAATATTTGTAGTCTTGAACTTAAAAAAAGTACCCCTTTAACTCTATATAACCTATAACACAAACCTATGCCATTACTTCAGAGTATTTCATGTTTTCAGTAGTTTTTTTTACACTGTGCCATTGTATGTCCTGCACTTATAATCTTAACAAATAATAGGTATCCCGAAAGTTGGGCTAAAAATGACTAAAAAAATTGCAGATAAAAAGTACTACATAATAAAAAACATTTTGTTTGGTAAATTATATAATGATATAATTACCTAGAACGTTACGTGAATTACGTAGGCTTTACCCTCTGCGTTATGACGAGGTGTATTTTTAAGGAGGGAACGCGTTCATTACAAGCGCGTATACAGGGGGGTTCAGGGGTTCAAACCCTCCCTGAAATTTTTTTGAAAGTTTATTATACATTACCTAATTAGTTTTTACTATAATATTATAATTGTTCGAAACACAGATATTGCACTATAAGTCACTAAGACTGTAGAGAAGATTTCTTAAATGTAGTGTTGTTCAGTTATTGTAATAAGTACGTATACTTCTATTTTATTTTAACCCTCCCCCCACGAAAATTTATTTTGTGTACATGCCTGGTTCATTATAAAATATGTAGTTCCGTTCTCTTTCTATTGTTTTACCGAGTCAAGCACTGGGTACTATATATATAATATATATTATAATATGTTTAATCACGCGTCATACATTTCGAAATATAGTATAAATACTTACGTAATATCCTAAAACATAGGTGAATAAAATTCCCACGGTGACTTGCAACTGGAAGTATGTGCCCAGGGTACCGCGGATTTCTTTTTCTGCTATTTCGGAAGTGTACAACGGTACGATCACGGAGAACGAACCGCTGGCGAATCCGGTTAAAATTCTACCGCCACAGAACCCCGAAACCTTTCAAAAATATAATAACAAGAATATTATTATTGATTAATAATCAATGCGAACAATCGTTAATGATAAATGTACAATTAATGTAACATTCGGGTTAAAAAAAAAGTCATGGATTTATATGTTTATTATGGGTACACTTACGGATCCACACCACATTATCATTGCCCAACCGATGAGCACGGGCATTGTCATCATCATCATCATATTTTTTCGTCCAAACTTGTCGACCAGACATGCGGTAAACGGGCATCCGACCATTGCGCCAAGTGGCATGCACGCTACTATCCATCCGAGGTCCTCTTTCCGTACGCCGAACGCACTTGGATCTTCTTTGATCAACGAACCGGCCGGAGACGCCCATCCTAATGTTGTACCCATAACGAAGCCGCCAATGGTCGCTATGACATATACGTTGACGTTAAGTAAATAGTAGGTGCGCCAAACACGTTAGTTAACCGTTTATAATAATCATTTTCGTTCTATATTTACCAATAAATGCAGCCAAATATTGCATTCGTCTTTCATTTCCGACTCGTTCTGGTTCCGCTTCGGATATCGACATAACCTCATTTCTCGTAGCCATTTTTTTTTACCCGCGTAAAATACACCTAATTTAGGCAATACAAAAACACATCAGGACAAGTCATTCGTTAAACGTTCGACATCAGCGTGTTGAGTAAATACGAAATATGATCTTGTCTCACAATTGGGGATGACCTGGACATCAAGAGGTTGTCAAACCATGTAAACATAATTATATTAAAAATTCATTTCCGGAAAATATTCGTGTAGATACTAAATCTATTTTCGAAGGGAAAATATTGATTGTTTTTATTATTATTATTATTATTATTTTTAATCTACACAAAAACAATTGATATAAATTCATAGCACGCATAATGTTGTGTAAATAATAATAATAATAAATTGTAATTTAACAGGGGCTCGAATTTATTCCTGTATACAAAAATATTTTATACATTTTATTATACTTTATATATATTCGATAGTGATTTAATATTTTTCATTTTAAATAAGGTCAGTTAAAAAGTTGAGATTCAATAAAATTGTTATCATGTCAAAACAAAAGTACCGAATGGGTATTTACTTTTTTTCCACCTTTCCAATTGAAAATAAATTTAATAATATTACTATACAATTTGCATAGTAAGTCCAGGGGCGTCATTTGACTGCGCAGTGCGCAGGGTATACATTTGCGTGCTTATAAAGTCCAATGTTATAGTCATTTGGCCTGCTTTATAAATCAATATTATGTTTTACTTCTAAATTAAAAATAAATCATGATAAGGATTTCTCATAAAAATTGTTTATAATAATCAATATCTTTATAATCATAATGATTTGCTATAATTACATTATTACCAGAGAATTTTTCCGTCTGTATTATGGTCCACGCACACCGAAGCAGTGGCGGTGACGGTAAATATTGAACTCATTGTTCAGAATGATAACTATACCGGAGCGAAAATATTACCGCGACGAAAATTCATCAGCAGTGGTTGACAAGATAATTTTTATTCTCGCTGCATGCACGATTTTATCGCCCACCACTGCGGTAATTATTAAAAATTATTAACTTTATTTTAGATTCTGAATGAAGTGAAGAAGCGATTGTTTTTACAATGATGTTTATTTTTTAGATTCTGAATGAAGTGAAGAAGCTAGTGTTTTTACAATGATGTTTATTTATTTTTTTTATTTTTTTTTTTCTGTCAACAACTTTTCGTATAGAAATACTTGTCCAAAAGTTTCGATCAATAACTTTTTGAAACCCGATTTGCCTCTAGATTGTACTTTAAAGAGGGTCATTTTTTGAATTTCTCAATTCTTCAATTTTTTTTTTTTTTGGAAAAAACTACCCAAAATTTGACAAAAACGACTCAGAAACCATCATTTTTTGATCCGAATTTTATGAAAATTTAAACATAGATTTGTCACTCATCTTTATATCTTTTATCCTGGCATGGTATAAAAAAGTGTCACTGTCTAGATGAAAATATTTTCATTGATCTTTATCTTGATATTTTTTCAATTATCTTTGTTCAACACTGCCCCGCCAATAGATCAACAAAGTTTGACAAGCAAAACACATGTTATTATTATTATTATTATTATTATTATTATGTCCACTTTGACGAACCGAGCCTCGAAAGGGGGGCGATTCGCAGAACACTCGTCGAGTTTACCGAAACGAAAACACGCGTGAATCCGTTAATTAATATCGGTTATCAGAATCCGGCGGCGAACAGCGTGCAGTTGTTTGCCTAAGTAAACTCGGTCGACAGAGACGAATTTGAATTTCAACCGCAGCGAAATTATATATCACGGTAAAAATCTCCGTCGACTTCCATAGCTCTCGCGGTAAACGTGCACGTCATATTATTATAATAACCGCGCGCGCGGTTTCGAGCGGAGCGAGAAATAAATAATGGAAAAATACGATTGTCCCCGGATTAAATGATGACGTTTTGAAGTAATATTTTATTTTATTATAATGTATTCATCTCCCGGCCGCCGCCGCCGCCACCGCCGCAAACAATCGATAATATTAAAAAAAAAAAAAAAACAAATATTATCTCAACACATAATATTATTCTTCTCGACGTCTGCGAAAAATCTTAGTAGCTCTTTCCCCCCCCCTCACAAACGTCGATTATTTGCATAAAATATATATATATATATATATATATATTCTAATCAAGTACGACATCGTCACTGTCGTCTACGTCGACAGATCAGCAATAAAACGATATCCCGTCTCTGATCCTCACTAGTGATTTTATCTGATCTGGTCAAAATGGGGACAACTTAAAAACGATAAGTTTATAAAATAAAAATAAAAAAATCAAGGTTCGAAAACATGTATTTAACGTTATACTTGTGAAATAGAAACAAAAAAGAAAACAGTAAATAAAAAATGTAGAAGATAATAAAAATGTATTATTTTTAAGAACATAAGATTCAGTAGTCCCCGACCTTTTCTATTCTACACCCCCTTTTGTAGATTTTCAAAAATATCGCCCTTCTCTTAAAAATCGAAAAAATGTATCATTTTTTTTTTTTTTTTTTGTGTGTACTTTGAATAAATTCCATTATATTCGGAAGAATGACTACAATTATTTTATTGATGATAACAATTATAAATAATATAATATATAGCAGTGAATAATACAATGGAATAATCGAATAATGTGAATAATTATAGTTATAAATTAGTATAAAATATAAATAATAATAAACAATAGAAAGTCATTATTTAACTTTTAATTTTTTGTCTAAATTTTGAAATAAATTGTATATGATTATACAGTGCACATCAGTAATTTAACAACTCTGTTCAAGTTGTAATCATCAAAATAAAATTTAAAAATGTGTTAGCTAAAAAGCATTTTTTAAATTATTAATTTAAAAGGAATAACTTAGAAGTAATTAAGAGAAGTAGTATTTCACATAAACATTCAAATTATAAAAATGTTATAGAAAATACATTTTTGGTCGTTGGGTGTAAATCTCATTCAGAGCCAAACTATTTCAACATCTGTAGTAAAAATGAAAACTAACAAGAGACTGCTATTATACAAAAATAAACAAATACATAAAAGATCATAAATTTTTATTATTTCTCACAGTAAGAAAATCAATTATTGCCAACGGGAGGGGAAGAGAAATTACTTCTATCTCCTCTACCCGCCACTGTTTTTTTCTGTGTGATTTTTTCCTATACCATAGGTACAATTAGGAGGGCTTAGGAGTTAAGCCCTTCCCTAAAAAAAAAAAAAAAAAAAAAAACACTCAGAACCCACTGATTTTTTGATAATTTCTCATGGTTATTGTCCTTCGGGTGGCTAAATCAATCAAATAAATACGTTATGCCCTTATTTCTTAATCCACTTGCCAATCCCCCCTCCAAAAAAAAAAAAAAATAATAATAATCCCGGATACGCCACTGAATTTATAACTACGAATATAATATAATTCTCGTGTATAGGCTCACTACACGCGAATTCTGTCCGTAATAAATGTAGGCAATGCAGACAGACAGTCCGCGGGGGAGTTGCACTGTTGTTGTTGTGAGTTTTAGACACATTGTTTTCGGCGGCGGCGGCGGCGGCTGTGGCGGTAAATAGACGCGATTTTATTTGATTCGCACGATTTATTTGCGACGAAGGAAACGGAATGGAATTTACGAGAGGGAAACGACGACGCACGGTTTTCGCTGGGGACACGATCGCGGCCGATCCTCGTTGCCGTACAAACAGTCGAGAATAATAGTCGTTATTTGTGCTCTGGTGAAACGTCCCGGGAAAATAACGCGTTTCCCCTCTCCGGGAATCACAACCCACTGAATCGCACGTCCCTCCCCTACCATCGTCTCCCCGTCGATGTGCGGTTTCGAGGACATCCCACGCACATACCTACGACGAAAAGACGCGAAAAATACATAAAATACGCGCGAAACTCGATTAAAATCCACCTGTACGAGGAGCTGCGTGTTGTGTAAAGATAAAAATAAAAATAGACGAAGATAAGAGATTTATTTTATCAATACAATTTATTATTTAACCGGATAAAGATAAAAGATTCGTACAAAATATGTATTTATCTGGACAAAGAAAAAAACAAAATAACTACATTTTATCTAGATAAAAAAAAAAAGAAAATATACTTATAATGATTTAAAAAAAAAAATAAATAAATCTACAGACATATTAGATACCAAGACTTGGACTCTTTTGGAAAAAACTATTTTTACTTTTATTGTTGTCCAAACAAATACTTATGAATTATCATTTTGACTTACTTGTAGATTTGCAAATTTGAAATTAACAAAAAAAAAAATTCCATAAATGATCCAATCCCAAGCCACAAGACCTAACCAAACCTAACCGGACTTCGAGCATATAGATGTGATAAAAATATATTTATTTACTTACGTAGACTTAAGCACTTAGGTGCTAATTTATAATTTACAATAAGGGTTTCAAATAAACCGATTATAAGATAGAAAAAATAATCTGATTGTATGAATATTGAATAATGAACTCGACAAAACTAATGCGATAAAAGAAAAAAAAAAGAAAAAAACTGTTATAATATCAATTATTCCGAAAATAATTAAAAAATATAACATGATAACTTTGAAATTGGATTTGAAATTAACACTAAAAAGTTATAATATTAAAAATGCATAATTATTGTATCTAAATAACATTCTAACCCAGCGGTTCCCAACCGGTGGGGAATTCCCTTTAAGGGGGGAATTAAAATACACCACAGGGGGAAATTCAATGATGGTAAAATAATATAAATTTTTTTTTATTAATTTGTTAAAAAAATTAATTTTAAATCTATTTAAATTATTTGATTAATATTTACAGTTTTATATTATTGTTTCTGCTTTTATATTTAATGATTTGTTCTTATATTTAATATTATGAATTAGTAAGTTGATTTATATTTAAATTATAAAATAATGAAAACAAAAAAATGCAACAGTTGTATAAATGTATGTATAATTATATACAGTTATTTTGTATAATTTATTAGTATGGCCAGCAAAAAAAAAAAGTCAAAACTTTAATTTAAGGGGATAAGATTTTTGAAAGAGGAGTGGTGATTTTTTTAAAATTATACGGGGGAATAGAATAAAAAAAGGTTGGGAACCACTGTTCTAACCTATCTGAGATGACATATCGGATAACTTATTTCTAATTTATCTGTATGTGACAAAATGATGAAAAAAAAAAATATATGTAAATAATTTACAACACTGTGCATGAGTGCTGAGTGTAACAGTGTGTTGTTTTAACGAATGAAAACTGTTTTTTTTTCCTCTCTCCTTATTAATTTAAGTGTTGATTGAGTGTTTTCCCGTTTTTATGCAAATTTTTATTGCTACTTTTTTTTTTTTTTTTTTTATTATTTTACGAATGTTGTCGGTTCCGCGAACACCCGATCGGCTACGAAACGCGACTCTAAAAACCCAATTATTATGAATATTCATCAACGACTAATCATGTTTTTTTTCTCCCTCGCACGTTTACGCAAAAACTCGATTCTCGCGAAAATTATTGTTCGTAATCTGTATAGCCAGTTCACACCTTCGAAATTAATTAATCATTTTCTTCCGCGCCGTGTCGTAGGTGTTATATTTATGGTTTTCGTCCGAAGGGATTCCGCGGAGAATTAAACACTGACGAAAACAAATATTATTCCACGCGATTCGATATCGTTTTCGCATTTCCGAACCCCATCGTCCCAACCCCCCCCCCCCGCGTTATGACTATATACCGCGTATTATTGTAATAAATTAATAATTATTAAAAATCGTAAATCAGTGTTAAGATAATATAATAAGAAAATCTTTTCGAAAAAATATATTTTTTAATAGTTGGCATTTTAACGGAAAGCTTTACTGAACAAGCAACATTATTATTTTTATATTTCCGTAGAACAGGGGTAGTTTTTACGAACAGGGGTAGTCGTTCCGGCGCATACATTTTTCACGAGTACCTATTTTTTTCGGTGACAAGGACAAACGCTTTATATTAATTCGACTGCGGTATTTTTATAATCACTTCGCGCTGATAGCGAATTATTTTTAATGTATTCAGATTTAATCGTATATTAAAATTAACTCATCTGTATAAATCAAATATGTATATATATTTTTTTTTTATAGATACAAATATTATACTTTATATTTTAGTATAATTTTTAGAATAATTATTGTTTACTAGAAAACTCGGATAAAATAATTTTGATACCCGGTCAAAACAAAAATATCTGTTACAGTAATCTTTTAGCAATAGATACCTCTTGTTAAATCTTTCAATATGTTGTCAATTTTTTATACAAGAAAAAAAATAGATAAATATTAAACAAATATAATATTGTCAAAAGTATAGAACAAAATTAATGCTTCTGCAACATGACAAAACTGAACTAAACCGAAAAATTCCATTTGACTTTGAAACAAAATTACTTTTGGGAGCAAATTAATAATTTTGTATTAATAATACACACACACACACACATATATATATATATATGTATATAATTAAATAATTAATACCATTTTATAAAACTCGCTGTGAATATAATATTAATAAAAATACATTCGGTTATATATCGTTTTCGTCAATTTATTAATGATAATCCGTGAAATATTCCCTTACATAATCAAATCAGGCCCTGTTTGTGAATATCTGCTGTCGTTCAAAATAATATAATATGATCTACCTTATCGAATATTCCAATTAAAATATTGTGTTTTCTAAAGCGTATCTATTTATTATTTTATAGCTTAAGTTTACTTAAGTAAACTTTAACACAGATGTTATACCTATATATTTTAATTTTAAAATCGACATACTGTTTTAATGTTATATACATATCGATCATAATGCGAACGTAAGATCCGATTGATATTTGAAATTCACTCTGAATTTATTGCATATATATATATATATATATATTAATATCGTTCTGCGAAAACTTGCTGCGAATACAATATCAGTAAAAAAAAAAAAAAAACACGTTCGGTTGTATAACGTTTTCGTTGATTTATTAATGACACAATATCGAATACCTATTACTGCTGCTGCTCCAAAGTCGTGTTAATACTTAGTCGACGTTACGTCATATTGTGTACCACGCGATACTCTGTCTTCAGAATAGACACGCGAAGCAGTGGTGCACATAAAGGTCATCGTAGATCTTTATGGATTTAAAATAATTGTGACTTTTATGCGTCTCTTTTTTTATTACCTATGTGTAAGTATAAGTCGTAACGAGATGTGCCTTTGCCGTGTGTTTTCCCATGCATTTCAATTTTATATTCGACTACGTGAAATGTATTGTATATATTATATATGTATATGTATACCTATCTACCTGTAATTTATTTATCCAATAACCTGTACGCGAAAATAGTGCAAACAATTCTTCCGCCGCACAAAGGCCATTGAATCTTCAACGGTTTATTCCGTACTCGTGTGTGTATATACATATAGAATATATTTGTTATTTATCCATTCGATAATATGTTTGAGTGAGCGCCTGAAACTCTATCTCTTTAAAGCGAAATAGTTTTTTCTCTTTCTTTTATTTTTTATTTTTATTCATTTTGTTTGTTCTTTTTCTCTTTCACGAACGCAAGTATAGAATAATATGTAAAAATTATTCTTTTTAAACAAACAACATCCAGTTATACCAGTTTTCATTTACCTTACTGAAAATATGCACTTTGATGCTGTTATATTATTATTATTATTATTACGTATATCAAATTCGTATTTTATTATTAAATATACGTATTATTTCGTATCGCGCCAGCTCGGTAATTCGAATAATATCTTCTTTTTTCAAAGGCACATTATTGTACGAGACTCGTGCATTGATACTACACACACACACATATATATATATATATATATTTATATGTACACGGCAGACGCGGTACATCCTCCTTTTGTTGTGTTTGATGGCCCTCTGATGCTTTAACACGCTATATGTATATACAATATTCATCATTATGTATAAATTAATATTTTATACGGGATTTTCGAACTTTTCGAATGCATAAACTTCTCAAAATACATATAAATCTGTGTTAAACTCGGTGCGATTTCCGCATATCGCTCTTCACCAGTGTTGCACACATAATTATTATAAAGATGCATTTGAGTTACGGTCGTGGGAAAATCTGTACAATCGGATACCAATTAAATTTCAAATAATTAATTGTCATTGCTTGTTGGATAAAAAAAATTTCCTTAAAAATGATTTATCTAAATCATTGTTAAGAATCACCCCTAAAGTTAAACACCCCTCACAAATTTAAATTCCGGATTGCGGATCAGTGGTCTAAGATCATGGATACGGTCGATACGTGTATTTGATTCCGTAACTTTAAATCCAAAATCGACTACTCTCAAAAATAATTATATTATTATATAATCATATTTTAATCTCAGCAGAAATTTTTCGGAAATCATTCGTTCACATCTAGATCATAGATTCTACGACAATCAGCTCTTGTCCCGTCGATTCAAATGATCAAAAGTATCGCCAAAAATCACTCGAAAAAACGACGAGATGAATTTAAAAATCAATAAATTATATTACAATCATATAGATAGTGACGTGGGAAAAAAACCCTAAATTTAACCATAAATATTAAAAAATGGATGAGCCATCGTTATATCAACAAAATAGAGGGTCGTGAGCGGGGATCGGAAAAAGAGAAAGACTGTTTTCGTCAGAGCATCTCATTCTAACCGAAATCTTATCCTAAATATTATGTGGGAGATATACTAAAATGCGCAGCAACAGCTACTTAAAATTTAATAATTCTCTGAAACCCAAAAAATATTTCCATGTCCACTACCAAAATTTGTTAAGCTTAAATAATCAATCCATTCTTTAATATATATATATATATATATATATATATATATATGGCTCTAACACGTCGTGTTAGAAACTCTTATGACAAGTCCTCTAAACGATTTTTGTTGTTATTATGTTTTTCCTCTCCATTTGTTATTACGATTGTTGGACGTCTAAAACACACAGTCGGCGTACAAAAAAAACGTCAAGGGTTTGCCTAGACTGGTATGTGTCAACTGTAACAAAAGCTCCGGAGGACCTTTTCCGCTCATTATTACACGATCGTTAAAGAAATATTCTAAAAACGTTCATTTTGAAATATTTAAATTTATCCGCGACGACTCATTGTGCCCAATCATACAGGTAAACATAATTATTTTAAACTCCCGACGGTTATTGTTATTTTTTTTTTTTTTTTTTGAACGTTACAACGCCGCAGGGAAACGTTTTTTTTATTTTACCCTCTGTACAGACACAAGGTGGATTTCATTGCACCGAACCTCGAACAAGCCTAGTGACGTCTTCGGACTGTTATTATTTCACGTTGTAAACGGAACAACATATAATATTATATTTCTGGAAAAAAAAAACACACACACACAAAAGCAATGTTCGTCATATTAATTTTGCTTTGAAAATCGAAACGATTTGTCATTATATAATTCGAGCAAATATTAAAATCGTGGAATTTCATGATAGAAATATTATTGGTTGACTTTGGATTATTATTTACCATTAGAATACCACAAGGATGTTGGTAAAACTATTTATCATATGTAATTATTCATAGGCACTTACTAAACTACACTTACTGTACATATTAAACCAGTATGGATAGTGATATGAAGCGATTAATGAAACAATCTGCAATCTGCAGAATGACAATCAGTGTTTTGCATTATCTTGATAAAAATATCTATTTTCTTATCTTATCCGGATAAAAATAATGTTGAGTATTTTTTTTATTTTATCTGTTCAATAATATGGTTATCAAAGATAAAATTATCTAGATAACTTTTTGAATATTTTGAAAGCTGTTTTTGTCAAATTTTTGAGAACTATTTCTTAAATTTTGATTGAAAAACTATTCAGAATTTAGACAAATGACCTCTTAGTGTTATCTAGGGCAAAGTTTTGATTCAAATAGTTTTCCAAATTAGGAAAATAAATAAATGTAATTTATAGTGAAATTCCCATTTTACAAATGCACGTTTTAAATCGTGTAAACTTTTTAAAGTTGTCTGTTTTTTTTTTATTTTATCTAGATAAACGGAGTTATCTTTTATATGTTTTCTAGATAAGTAATTACCGAAATCGTATTTTACAGGATGAATAATAAAATATATATTATGACGGTAATTTTTGAAACGTTAGCAATTTTTAAGTCTTGCGCTTAAACGTTGTTCATCCGAAATGTTTATCCTCGTTTTGACGAATCGTCTATTTTCTCTTCGATAGCAAATGTATATATATATATATATATATATTTAGTCCGAAATAACGGTTTCCCGTGTTTGTCTTTAATTGGTTAAATAAATAAATATACACGGTGCATTTGCGGAGATTTAATTTCCCCCTAACCAAGGTAAAAGTTGTAGCTACGCCGCCGTTGTTTACGTCTACTTAAAATATTAAACAAGCTTCTGTTGTGTTTGTACACGCGTATGAGAAAAAACCACCGGGGTTTGATTTGATTAAGACTGTGTAATTAAAATTAACGCTCACACAACAATACAACAGGTAATCCTGTTCGCTCGAAACGTCAATGTAAATCGTTTTGTTATCACGGCGGCGCTTTGTCTAAACCGCGAACTTTCGAGAGAGCGAATCACCTGACCTGACAGAAGGGAAGTTTATCCCTTTTCCAAAAACGGTAGAAAATTTTGATGAAATTAGCGGTGTTCCCCGGAAATAAATAATTCCATTTTTTTTTTCCAAGATTTATTTGGCTGGTGTCTACTATGGTGTCATTTCAAATTATATATAAAAAAAAACCGGACATACTTCGCTCGTCGGGGTGTTCTTCGCACGTCGGGTGTGATTCTCTTGACGGATGTATTGAATTTTAAAGAAATGATAAATCATTTCTTCAATAAGACGATTTTGAACGAAAGAAGTTAATAATATAAGAAAAAAAAATGCAGAAATTCGGAGTGCGCAATGGCTCACATTTAGCTCACATTTATATTTTTTGAAAATAATTTCCCAAAACGTATATTTTTTTAATGATTAATGAAGGTTTTATCGATAAACGTCAAACTTTGTTTTATATATTAATACCTTAAATACATAGGGTTTTTAAAAAAAAAAAAAAAGACACCCTGTATAAATAAATAGTATTTAGCGAATAGCCCGGATCTGTGCAGAAATTCGTTTAAACGTGAAATTAAAATGAAAAATAAACGAATGGTTTCGGTGGTGGAGAATCTGGGGGGGGGGAGAAGGTGAATACGCGGAAAACGATCGCGATTTTAAATCCGTATTTGACGTTCGGCCTGTTTTTCCAAAGACGTTTTATTTACACGGCTCCGCGATTCGGTCGGTGGTTTTGCAGGTTATGTGTACACAAGAAGTCGGATGCATAAACTTCAAGTGGAAATCTGTTTTTTTCTCCTCCGCTTCGTTTAATTTCGAAACCGCAATAATACGTCGAATCGTCGTTTTTCGTTTTTCAAAATAAAATATTTACACCGTGCAGCCGTCGCGTCGGTGAGACGAAAACAGTTAAAACAAAAACGCAATTATTCGCACAATTAAAACAGAAAAAAAAAAAATGATAATAAATACGAAATGAAATAAAACACGTGGCCGTGTCGTCAAGACTAGAGAAAAAAAAATGATTATAATTATTATAATCGTTTGATGTTGGCAATAACAAACGTACGTGTGTTATTAAGAGAACAGGCGCTACACACACACTCATAGAAAACACTGTCTCTCGCTGTGGCCAATGATGAAAAAAAAAAAAAACTTAAAAAATAGAAATAGAAACCGCGTTCCGACGACCGTTCTGTGATATTCCGTCTCACATTTGGTGAGAGAATATTATTACATAGCGCATTATCAAAAAAAAAAAAAAAACGAAAGGGAGAACGGTGTATTCTGTGGTCAAATGCCAATTTTTTTATATATATATATATATATAATATAAAAAATGTTTTAATTTTAACGCGTGAAATGTTAAACGTATATTTCGTGACTCGACAACGTGGAATTCACACAGGAATGGATTTCCACTGTTTCAGGAAGAAATACGAAATTAGGTGTACAAGAAAGGCTGTACTTTTTAGGAAATCACTTTATTTTTCTATTAGTCTAGAACGAAGCCACACCAATTATTACGAAGTCACTCAATTGAAATGACCGAGTAAAGTAACAAATACTTTACCCCGATTTAAGAACTTAGTTGAGCTGTAAGTTACTACTTGTAAGAAAAATAACTCGTTAATTTACTAGTAACTCGTACTCGTACAAAAAAAGGAAACAAAGTTACACTAGCAAGAAAATTATTAAAATAACTCTTTGAAAAAATTATTTCATATTATATGTCATTGGGTTCTGCTTTCTACAATGTACACTCAAAATAAAATTTCAAACCAAATTAGTAACCATTAACGAGTTATGTTACTCGTTATTTGTGATTATTATGTAACTCATTAAGTTTAGTCACAAAGTAATTGAGGAGAAACAGTAACTATTCAAGTTACAAATTAATGAATTTAGAAACTAGTTACTATTTTGTATCTTAGTAATATTAGTTACTGGTCAAAAATATATCAAATATATAGATTTCAACTATACTATTCCTAATGAAATGCACGAGATTTTATTTTGTTTCTTTTGTTATTTAAATGCTTTTGGGTATTTTCGGATGCTTCTTTGACTTTTATATCATTTTCGTCAAAACATGTTCTTAAGAAACTCATTAGGTTACAATATCGTCATTATTACTAGCGTGAAAATATGGTATTTAATAAAAGAAAAAATACTTAGAACTTTTTAAATAACTGTAAGCCGTTTGGGTATAGTCATTGAAATAATATTTTAAATAACTTTTTTCTTTTTGAAGTTTTATAGAGCTATAAAATCATAACTCTAATAATTACGAAGTGACATTGAAAAAATGATTAGGTTTTAAAATTTACAATAATTTTAACACGATAAATATCCGTGGTAATTAATAAAAATTATTTATAATTTTTGGATTTCGTCAGACGTCATTTATGCTTCAATATTCGGTCAAAGTCGGCACTTAGCGTTCAGTATTTAAATGTAAACGACTCCCCAAGACTAATATTCGATTCGCTTTGTTCTATTGGCGTTACTAGAGTGATTATTTTAGGGGTAGCAACATTTTTTTTTTTTTAATTACATAAATTTGTATACTCAAACATAAGTTTTTTATTTAAGCGACTAAGCGTCCAACTAATTATTTATTTCTACTTTATGACTTTAATTTACTTTTTACTTTTAGAGGTGGCAAAATGATAGCCTCCCTACCTCAAACGTATTTCCGGGGTAGCAATGATACCACTTAGTGACGTCTATGAGTCACGTCCCGTCCGCACTGGATAAAAATATCGTTTGGCCACTCGAATTATTCAATAACAATATCACAGTACGGAACGACTTCGTTTTTTGGGTATAAACCGCGTGTAGAATATTATGTCGGCGCTTATACAGTAGTGTAGTAGTCTTTTTCGTAATGTATTCATTACGCTTTTTACTGCGCGTCTCGTACACAACGTCGTAGACGACCCAAGAGACGTCGTAAAACCATTTGACCCGTTTTCGGTCGTAAAAAAAAAAAACCGAACGGCGCACATCGATATCGGAAACAATAATTTATATTTATGCTCATGTTTTGGCCCGCGAGTAGTTTTCGATTCTGAACGAAGCAAAGAAGCTAGTGCTCTTAACAATGATTTTTTCATTTCTTTCACGTGTACACACGTTTTTGTGTATAGAAATACTAGTCCAAAAACTACGACCAGCAACTTTTTGAATCACAACGCTCTAGAAAATTATGAAAATTTGAAAAAAAAATTCGAAATTTTTTCCAACACTTTTTCTATGTATTATATTAAATGTGTTTTTATTTTTCTCATTCTTAAGAGTGAAATATAAAAACGGCCTAGTAATTTTTTGTAACCTTTTATTACAAACTATAATTTTTAAGTAAAATTGTCTTGAATAGCCTGAAGATCCTCTCAGAATATCGTCTTATTGAAGAAATGATTTATTGTTTTTCTTAAAGTCCAATACACCCACAAGAGTATTCGATTCAAGGAGCGAATAAAACACCCAGGTGCGGAGTACCTTCTTTTTTTACTTAACGTGCGTCCCGCGGTGCGATTATTGTACAAAAAATGTGACCCTCGGCTTAAAAATTTCAAAGACCAATTGTAAAGGTATTTTACTGCCCCAAACGGTTTTCGACCGGCCAAATAGAGTAAGACCTGCAAACGGTTAGCGAGTGCTGAAAACAAAAAAGGTTATATTATTGCACAACTCGTTCCTACGGTTAAACCTCAAACGTTATGTAACGTTCAAATATTATTTCTTGACGGTAAATCGTACACATTTCCCCCCCCCACCACCTATATTTCCCCACATTTTATTTAATCCCGGATTTAAAGTCCCCACTGCACACTGCGCGTTACCACGTGGAAGTAGAGCGCTCGATAAGTCCTCTTTTTTCCCTCCCTTCCACTGTTATTACAACCGCCATTCCGCCGCAATAAGCCACCGTTATTATCGACGTAAAATCGTACGATGAATCTCAATCGTTTTTCTTCGGGTCAAGGTTACCGGTTTTTTTTTTTTTTTTTGGCGGCACGCATCACCGGATTCCGAAATACGGTTGATATTAACCCTTAACAGGCAACGCCGGTCACCAGTGACCATTGTCGTTCCCATTATCAGCTCAAAAGTTTTTCAAAAAAAAAAAAAAATTCTTTTTTAAAACTTTTTGTTTATTTTTTAATTTATTCTTCGAATATAAAAATAATTTTGTATCTATGGGCAAAAAAAGGTATTAAATAGTGATAAGTTTTCCGAGTGTTCTGGCACACAGGGATCGAGTGAAGAGATCAGTGGCGCAAATAGGGGTTTGTCTCCAAACACGTTTTTAGCCCCACACAAATAATTATCTTCGCCTCTTCCTTAACATAGAACTGGTCTGGGGTGATTATTTTGTTCAAAATTGTAATGAAAAAAAAAAAAAAAATCTATACAGCAGTTTATTGATACCGAACCGATTCAATATAGTATCATTATGTTTATAACATAAATTCTATTTTTTTATTATAGTATTATACGCATATACTCCATAAATATTAAATAAATAATAGAATTTCGTCCCGTTCCTCGTTCCTTTTTCATAAAATGGAATTCATTCAAAGATCCGTTATTTTAAAACGAATTCTTCCAGGAATACGTTCCTTAAGGAACTTACCAACAATGACATGTATGAATATATATATATATATATATATTTTTTTTTTTTTTGAATTGTCTGTGAAACAAGTAATTTGTTGCAAAAGTTAACAAACAATAACGAATTTCTTTTTTATAATATTCATTAATGTAGATACCCATTAATATTAGGTAACATTTATACATTTTTTTTTTTTTTTGAGTCAAAAAATATACAATTAAAGTTATAAAAGTCCTAAGTATATATGCAACACTGTTTTTGTTCTATATCATTTTTTTTTTTCGTTGTTTAACAAGTAAAAGAGAAAAAATAGGAAATTATTATTGTAGATCATCAAAATTAAAAAAAAAACAAAAATTACAAAATGGATCGTACCGTGAAAAGTTCGAGAACCTTTGTAGTAATAGAGTATTATAAATTACTAAAAAATCTGATTTTGTAAAGCGTATTTTTGGACAATCGTCGTTCGAATATTTTTTTTAATGCTTTGGTTTGGTCTGTCGGCGCCGGAAATCGTGTAAAGCTATAGTCCGGTCCGATAGTGATGTAGGGCGAGAGCTACGGGGGTACATAGTTGGCCCGAGTCCATTTCAATTACGGCTATGGGTAAGCAAAACGATGGGGTAGGGATGATATTTGGCGATTCGGGTGGTGCAGAAGAGGGAAATCGAGGGATCTACAGATGGCGGACAGAAAAATACTTCACACAAAACACGCACACGCACATACGTCGTATTTTCTCTTTTACTTAACGGCGTGGGCGGACGCCCTTGGTAAATTTTTCTGTGTGGGCGTATAATAAAATCAAAAATTATAGGTACCAAAAAGAATGGCGTTTGTTCTGTGCACGTTACAACATTTTTCAGAATTTAATAAAAAAAAAAAAAAAAACATCATTTGTAGACCTGATAAAATGCATCCGACTACACGTTTCGAAATAGGAGTGTTATTTGTGATCTTAATGATCGTATTTAATTAAATTAATTATTGAACCTTCCCGAAAAAATATGACTAATGACAATAATATAAATTAAATACCTATGAGTAATTATTACTTAAAATATAGTTCGCTTTAAATAAATTTGTTCCTCTTTGAATCGCTCTATAATTATTATAATAATATGAATTCAATAATGAAGAGCGAGAAGAAAAGTCTGTAACTCTGGCTCAGAAAGAAGCACTAGTGGAATTTTTAGACAATTATTCCGAGTTTAAAAAAAGGTAAATTTAATGATCATTTTTCCTGTAAACAAGGGCAACAACTATGGGAAAATATAACACAACATTCAAACTCAATGATTGGCGCAAAAAAAAAATAATAATAAGAAAACAGCAAATAAATGGAGAAAAGTAATTAATAATAATTAATAAATAATGATAATGAATATTTGAATTGTTCTATCTGCCTATAATTAGTGTTGGACAGACATGAAATGCAATTCAAAAACTGAGAGTGTTAAAACTCAAAAAAAGAGTTTAAGTAAAACAGGTGGAGAAAGTTGGAATCCGGAAAAGCTAGATTATAATATTAGAAGAAAGAATTATCGGTATAATTGGGGATGTACCTATACTTGGCCAACCACATACTGTCGAACTTTCCGTTTGTTTTGAAGGTTATTCTAATTTTGAGGGTTTTCTACAGATGTTTCATACTAAAAATTCTGGGTTCGTTATATCGTTAATATCGAGTGATAAATTTTAATTTTAATTGCAACGGTTCGTTAATTAATAATTAATATAAGACTATTATATTTTATTACTTATTAATTATTTTTATATTATAATATTTTTATACAAAACTGCAAAACGTGTGTGACACGTCGTCGTCGATTCATCAGTCGTTCATCGATCGATGTCGTCTCGCGCACGCAGTGTCGTTTAGTGTTATTATAATATCGTCACACGGCATAACCTCAATCGGATTAGGTACGCGGTGTTCCGCCCCGTCCATCACGGGGTTTCAATATTATTATCATTGTAATGTATTCGTTGTTTTAACGTAACACGGACAGAGTACAGTTGACACTTTCTGCGTAAAACAACCGTCGGAAAACCCAGGACACTGGCTGTTGATTTATATTGACCACAGACTAGCAGGCACACACACACCGACACGTGAACGCGAGTTTAAACAAGCCCTCTGCGTATTTAATACCGATTAATGGCGCGAGCAGACGAGATAATTCGATAACAATAAAATAATTACAATAATAATAATAATAATATTATTAGCGGTCGAATAACAACGACATCGCCGTCGTCGGAAGGTCGATTATTTTGTCAACGTTATTATTCTCGTGGGCGCGCGCGAGCATTATTTTAATATAATATTATACCTGCGGCAAACGCAGTCAATCGTTAACGCGCCGATAACTATTTACTAAGTGGTCGATGATGAATAGCGGCTGTGCCGTACAATAGTAATGTTATTATTGTTGTAAAACAAATTTTTTCCACGCTTTTGGAAATCGACGACGATCGGGGAAAACATTGAACTCAAACAAAAGGATCCGCGGATCCAGGACTTACGTTTTTGGAACGAGAAGCGATTAGGCCGAAATAGACGGGACTTATGCATTTTTATACGTCTTAAATATTTTTAGTATGCATTTCAAAATTCCTGGTGGTCGGGGACAGGGACGGGGGTTTTTGTATTCATGTCAGGTCCATGACAATACCTAAACGGCAATGTCGAAGAAAGTGGCTCAAAAAAAGGAGCATTTGGGGCGTCCACACGAATTACTGATCTAAAAAACCTTAAAAAATTAAATCTTAACATTTTGTAGTGTAATAATAGATACTAGGTAGATACTCACCGTTGCTTCTTGCAACTCCTTGACTTTAAAAAAGTGTTTATCAACATTTCGAAAGTTATATAAGTAAATAAATAATTTGAATAGGCATACCTTGGTACTGATTACTGTTATGCGACTAAATGAACGCTAAAAAAAATAAAAATTGCAAATATTAATAATATTATTAATGCAATATTAGTTTTATAGTCTTTTAAATAATTCGAAACGCGAATTCTCAAATAGCTTCTTTGCTCTAAATTCAATTTTCACCTCCCTACCCCCCCCTTAAACATCATAATATTATATAACCGTCACTGCTCACACAACTCGTTTTTTCGTTCCCTCAGAAATTATTATAACACGTATCTAATTCTTCATTAGACCCTGTCCCGCAGGAACCTAATGACTTACTATTTCCTTTTGTAGCAGCTAAACCATTGTACGCACACGTCCGAGCTAATTGAATATTTAACCTGAAATGTGTACTTTCACGTTGAATCTCTTTGTGCAGTATTTGTACAGGTACGTGCGCGCCCGTAACGATGAAAATTAATAACAACGTTATCGTGGCACATCGCTCGTCCGACACTAGTACACGACGTTTTGAGGGTTGGAATATTGTAATAATATAATATTATATATATGTATATACGTGTGCAGCTAAAATTACGTCGGAAAAACATGATATTAATGCGCGCGTGTAACACGTTGCACCAAGCACTTTCGTGTACGAACTCGCTTTCGAACTTAAGGCACAGAGATTAACCTATTATTATAATATTATTATAATGATATTACATTCTCGACCGATATTATTTTTTCACGTTTCGGACCGCTTTTTCCGCCTGCGATAGTCATAAAATAAAATATTTATATTAAAGTGTTTTTTTTTTTTTTTTTCATTAAACGTGTGATTTGCAAACCAAACGTTTATTTTATAGAGGGATTGTCAGTAGTGAAATTCTAAACAGCCGATTTTAAACTCTCGTTTTTCTCCTCTCGATGAAAACAATTCGTGCAAAATCATTTTAGATTCTGAACAAAGTGAAGAAGCTAGTGTTTTTACAATGATGTTTATTTTTTTTTTTTCTGTTAACACTTTTTCGTATAGAAATACTTGTCCAAAAGTTTCGATCAATAACTTTTTGAAAC
>JAIPRM010003890.1:11624-24567 GCA_025469315.1 Stegophylla sp. TES_Ste_2020 | reverse complement strand
TTCCTTCGTTCAGAATCGTTTTATTGAAGAAATGATTTATCGTTTCTTTAAAATGTAATACGCCCGTCAAGAGAATACCACCCGTCGTGCGAAGTACACCCATCGTGCGAAGTATGTCCGGCTTTTTTTTATACTTGTATTACACTTCAGCATTCATGTGAAATTTTCCACAATGCCAAATAATTAAAGACTAAATGTACATCATGTTGAACGTGATGTATGTTTTAGTTATTAATTATTACGTTACATAAAACGTTTGTACTACTTTCTGACATTGGTATTTTCAATTAGAAATTAGTGTGATTTATTTGTTTTTTTTTATCGGTTAATTTTGCTTTTATAATTCCTGATAATGTATCATAATATTTTGATTCCCTTAATGTGACCATTTTTCGTTCTTTTCGATAATTAATCTACTGAAACTCTCAAACGATGTTCCTCGTTAATTTTAGAAAACACATTTTAATTAACTAAATTATAAGACTTTAGTAGGTACAATCATGAATTATTACATAAATATTAAATCTACTACTTCTACAAGACTACAATAATTGATATTTCATTATTTTATCACAGAATTATTACCTAAAATTAATATTTTATTTTATCAAAACACCATTTCACCTTATGAGCGGTAGATAATGTACAAATTACCCGATCATGTAGAAAATAAACGTTTTACAAAATATAATATTTTTACTTTATCCAATAGGCACGGGTAATGTACTCGTGCCTATTGGATACATTATCTGATTTTCGTACTACACCCGTAATATATTATAATATTATCGATGATCATCCATGTATGGAAATATATTTCGGTTGAAATTGAAAACAATAGTTTGCGTATGAAAAAAAAAACCAGTCATGTACATATCGCGGCAAAATTAAATATATACGCGGGATGAAAGCATTTTTAATGTTCAGGCTTTTCGAGATAAATACTACAATTTTGTCATATAAAACCACGGCTTATATCATAACTCACGTTTGTTTGAAGCCCACATCATATTTTCGATTAGATTCCGACTATTCCGAGTCTAAACTTTTTTATCGTCAATGAACCTAGTTGTAATTTACATGTGGCAATGAAAAAATTAAAAATGTTAATAAAATTTACTTTGTACTTTAATTATAGTAAAAAGCTTGTGCTAAGTTCATTGAAACAAAATTAATTAATTATAGAAATTTTAAAATGATATTATGAAATGTAAAATATTTCCTATTTATTAAAATATTTAGAACATTATTTTTTTTTTTGCAAACTAATTGTAAACTCACCGTAGGGGTTTCATGTCGAGTACGAAGTATTTTTTTTTCAGTAATTAATTCTTGTAATAAATTATAGTTGCTACAATTATTATTAGTTTAACAGCATGTTACATGTACGACGATGACCGTTCATAATGTTTTTGTATTATAATTTATGGAAAAGACCGAAGATGTAGAAGATGTCCTTCGTGGCCTTGTAATATTATTTTTAGCGAGTAAAGTAAGTTGTAACTAGTATAATAACAAGACATTTCTATTATTATTAAAATGTTTCTGATGTATACATCTGCAGATATCAACTGAATCCGAGATGAACATTATTGTCGCACATTCTCGGCATTAATATCGTTATTACTTATTGTTATAATTATTATCGTTAAAATTAATTTTTATATGTGATTTAATGTTTAAGGAAACTTTTGTGTGAATTTACGGTAAAATTTTAAATAATATGTCAAAATCAAAACATTAAATGGACCAAAATATATTAATATAGTACCATAAGAACTTTAGAGGACTTAAAAGTTTTTTTTTCTTAACAAAAACCATCGAATTTACTTGTTTTTAACTTGGTCGTGACCTTTTTATTTTATTTTTATTTTAGATAATATTTATATAAATTTTGGACTACAAGCAGAAAAAAAAGAGCCTTGTGAGGCCTTGTGAGACTCGCAGGCCGCGTGTTTGACATGGCTGTTGGCACATTCGTCCGTGAGAGTTGTTTTTATTTTTGTTCGGATAACTGCTAGTAGATGACGTGTCAATATGATTGGTTGCGATTTTAATAATAAAGTTTGTTTTAACACCTAACGATATTTGTCAAAACGATTGTGCACTTTACAGTGGCAAGATGTTATCTGAATACTCTATTTGTTTTGTAAAAATTCAAAAATGGTACAATAAAAACTTCAAGAGTCCACCCTACGGGCATATGGTGACACACTTTTTACGTCTACTTGTGTTTGTGTCTTTTAATGTTCGGTGAAGTCGCTCGCGATAGGGGGAGGGGGAAATTAAACTATTCGAAAATAAAAGAACCCTTTTTTGTGATTATTAACCGGCTTAACTCCCGTTATTAACACATCCCGTTGACTCTTTGTCCATTATAATATCACGAGGCTTTTATTATTATTATTTATTTATTTTTTTATTCTACTTCGGCAATCCCTCTCTCGTTTCTCTCGGGTACAATGGAAAAACGTTTCTCCTGTTTCAAAATAAAACGACATCCGTTTTGTTACGGTTCGCGTGGTCTGAGTACTCTTTTTTTCATTTTTTTTTTTTTTTTTATATTTATTTCATCTCTCTATACTCTCACGTATTTTATTATACGCGTATACGTAGACTTCAGACCTGAAACGATTTGACCGTCTCGATTCGATCCTTTTTCGTACGTAAAGGACGCGGCTTCGGTATAATTTTTATCCCCGCCCACTATTGTTTATTTATATACCGTGGATCGTGGAAAAATCTTTTGTCCTCTCCCCAATGCAATGTAATCGATTCCGAGAGATTTATTTGCGAGAACAAAAACGGACTTTTATATGAGCGCACAATACATTTTTATTAGTTTCTCGTAAACAACTTACGACAATAATAATAATAATAATTATTGTCACAGTATTTTACTAGTCACAGAATTATTAATACTGTCGTTTGCCGATGCGATTGGAATCGTAAATATCTGATTTAACCATTGATTAGTACGGAATCCGAGTAGATTACAAATGGTCCAAACCGATGTATATCTTAGAAAAACTATGAAACGTCGAACGATTTTATTTTTGAATTCTCAGTGGTCGACGGTATTGAGAATAAACATGAAATAAATAATTACGTATTGTATTGCTTCTTCATTATTTTCAAGAAACCCATTGATGCATTTTAATAACACAGAACAAATTTACGTATAATTCGATTGAAATGTTTGGATAAATAAAAATGATGACATGTTAATATTACTATAAGTGTGTATTTTGTTGTACCAAATTACTATTTTGATATTTTCAACTTAAGTTGACTGCGAACACACAAAATTGCAAAATATTATTTATACAATAATATCAAAGTGTAAAATGTATAAATGGACGTCAGCAGACAACGGGATAATTTATATGGCGATTTTATATTCAGCATTGCTTTTAACCGCTTCGCTTGTGATGATTTTGTCATCAGGTAAATCGTTAATTAACGGAAATAGTATTCTCGTGCTCGTTCAAATATTTGTTTAAAACATGAAACGTTTAGTATTGACGTTTAATTTATTTCAACGAGTGATACGTAACTTTCAATCCGTGATATACACGCGCGTACAGTGCACGTAAATAAAAGTAATTATTATAGGATCAGTGATTGTGACAGAGTTACCTAAAATATAATACGAAAATTAGTTTCGTTTTTATATTTTTTCCAACATCAACAAATTAAATCGCTATTGATGTAGTTAAAATCTCAAAGGAATTGATTTCCCCTCCCCGTTATTTGAATAAAAAAAAAAAGTTAATAAAGCATGCTAAAAACCGTTTTTCATCGAGACAGGAATTTGTTCGGAAATGGCTATCCCGTAAAATATCTTTATACGTGTTGAATAGATTGAGTGGAGGATTTTATTTTTATGTAGAAAAAAAAAAAATGTTGTGTCGTTTAATTGTACGGTAAAATCAACATGACAATAATATTATCACAATGAAATCGTATGGAATTATTAATCGAACTGGTATTGCAGTCGAATAGTGTGATTGATAATAATTAATAACCAATTTTTAGAGCGTTTGACGGGTGAACTCTGTTTGGGTGGGAGGAGAGAATTTTTCACAGAGTAAATCGCATATTTCGAGAATATAGTCATTGACATCATTATCATCATCATCATTAGCATTATTATTAGTTTTCGCGAGACGGGAAAAACTTTACAAAATAAAAAAAAAATTATCATTAAAACGTCTATTTATACTGCGTCATGTGTTGCAGGGATGGGGATGGTTGCGATCAATCATTATTATTAGGGCTAGGGACTTGTAAGTCAAAAAAAAAACTTAAAATATGCATGCGTTTATGCTCTAAAAATGTACCAAATATGCTATAAAATTTACGAAATATGCTCTAAAAATATACAAAAATGCTAAAATAATCTCTTATAAAACATAAATTTTACTGTAAAACTTAAAATATTAAAAAATTTTATTGTATAATATATTTTAATACGTATATTAACTCTTCTTCTATTATTTATGATTTTTTTTTTTAATCTTTATTCTTTTTAAGCTTACATTTAAACAAATAAAAATATCCAATAATATTTAATCTCTTCAGGTGTTCAGTAAAAAATTTTCCAATACCAAGAAAACTCAAATTAAATATTGAAAAATATGTGAAATATGCACTTAAAATTTAAATATAACCGAAATATGCACTTATATCGAAAAAAGAGCTAAATATGCAAAATATGCAAATTTAAGAGAACTGCATACAACTTCTGGTTTTATGAAATGCATTTCTATATTACTTAGCTATGTTTTGAATGACTTTTGAAAACATGCTAACTTCCATAAGTCCCTAGCCCTAATTATTATATTGTGTACTTTCCTCTGTATATGTATACCATAACTAAATGACTGCCACAGGACGCCTACATACGGATTCCACGGACGTGTATAAGAACGGATACGATACGTATGGGTGGGTAATTGACGACAGTGTGCGTGGTAAGAGGATCACACGGCATATATTTATGTATTATTATATCAATATAATATATATTATTATACGTATGTAATGTGTGCGTTTTACACGCTTTGGCCGGAGACGCGTTATTGTCGTTCAATTAAACAAATGACACGTGCAGGTCATTATCGGTCGGAGGGCCGGAGTTTAGCCACGGACCGATGACCGCGACCAGACCAATAATTTACGACATGATCGCCATGAACTCAGCTTTTGAGACCTACTGATTAGAAACACAGTTATAATGTACGGCCGGTATATTATTATCATAATAATATACTTGTGCGTGCATTACGCTACAAACCGCCGAACTGAAACCAAGAGATATCGCACTGTTCAAACCGCCGACACTGGTCAAACGCGTGCTATTATAATATTATTAGCCCACTGCTTTGACAATTAACTGAATAATTGACAATTGACTGCTACTGCACTTTAGGCAATGCACGACTGGCCGCAGCGATGTGTCGGCACAAGTCGGGAATTAAAGATCTTTTTTTTTTTTTGCCCGTAATTTGCTCGTGAGCATTTATGATCCCACGACGCAGGTTTACAATACGAGTTTAATTAACATAAGATGTTTCTGGAATAATATTTTGACCTTTCCTATGAATAATTTTAAACATCACTAACACTTAACAGTACGTTTTTGTGAAATAAAATAAATTTTTGTATTTTCTACGCGCGTGATTTTTAGGATTTTTAGTTTCTGCAATAACTATAATTTTTATTGAATAGTCTAGGAGAGAATACATTTTTTTTTTTCAAATTTTTTTAATTCAATTAATTAAAAGCTTCTGTTAGTTTAAAACAGTGGAGTAGTGGCAGTCAGTTTTAGCGAGTTTTACCTCTCACTTAATCATTCTGCTATTCTCTGAAGTTCAAATAATGGATATCGAGTCAAAAATAGTAGTTTTTATTTAAAAAACTACAAAATTTAAAAGCGTGTATGAAAATAATAATAATAATAATTTTTTTTTTCATGAAAATGTAATGTTGATTTTTTTTCAGATTATTCGCAAAAATTGGTGAAAAAAGTGACCAGGAAACATACGGTAGATACTTTGTATATATTCCTCGTTAAATCTTTCGATATATGGGCTTTACGAATTATCGATCCGCCATCAAGCCATTAATAGACATATATATGTCTAGTGTCTATTGTTAAATACATATTAAGCTTTTCCATACTCGGCTTGTTAGTTGCATTTGCGCTAACCGAGAAATGACACGTCGAAACGTAGGATTTCGTTGTTGTTTTTTCCGTTCTAATTTACGACAATTCGTTTTGACGTGCGCGTACCCCACACCTTTAACGCTACAGCGCGCGCCCGCCCGATAATTGAATACAAACTTAACTTCGTTATTGGAATTTAAGGTAATACGCTTATTTCTGTTATTTATTAATGCGTCCGGACGTTTATCATAATTAAATGATGACACACAATAATGTAATATACTGATACGGACTGCACGGCAGACGTTCGTTCGAGTTAAAATCGGGTTAAGACGTCCCGAGGCGTTAAAAAAAAAAAAAAAAAAAAAAAAAAACGATCGAGTGCACGAAAACTTAATAAATATTAAAACAACACTATTCGTCATAATAATGTACAGTTTTGTTGGTGATTGCCATTTTAAAAGTCCGTTTCATCCCCGGTATAAAGTTTAACCGACGCGAGAAAAATAAATACATTTGATTCGATTTCGCAATATATCCGTTTCGGACTATATTATGATAAATATTGTCGTTTTGATCAAGCAACGGTTCTGTTCCATTTTAAGCATTACAAAGTGCCGTGATACCTCTGTATATATATTATAGTATTATGCCGATTGGAAAATGGGTCGGCGTTAACGAGGAAAATCCGGTTACACAGCGATAGAACATGTGTCTGTGTGCGGGGAGCTGGTAGGATTAGGAAAATCGCGTGGGGGTAACCGATGTGCGTGTGCGGAAAAAACGACCCGGGCCGGTGTGTAGTGAGAGAGATATCGTGTGTAATACCACCGCGAGGGTAAAAGCGCGTCACGGGGCGAGAAAATCCGCCGAAATGTCTCTGGGCAAACTACGAGATAAGGCCGAGCAAAATAATAATAATAATAATAAATAATAATTTATTATGCTTAGCGGTTGTCGAAACGGATCGGACGGGAAGGGAATTTGGTGGAAAATTGTAGTGTGATAAGACTCGGACGCCAGGTCGTCCAAATGTCCGAAAGTATCGAATGTCGTTATTCTTACTATTTGTAAACGGTGCTAGTGGACGAGTTCAGTTGAATTTTCGTGAACGGTGCAGGGAATCACTGTACAGATGTATAGTCATGCTTTTATTTGGAGGGAGGGGGTCTGTTTAAATAAATATCGTGTAGTTGGCCAAAATATGTTTTTAATAATCATTAAAAAAAAAAAAAAAAAATTAGCTCGTTAAATAAATTGAGTTTCTAACCAGACAGTTTCTTAAGAAAAAAAATTGGTTTTTAAAAACTTTTTAAGGGGGTTTTAGACCACATGGACTATTTTGGATAAGTGCCAAGGGGTGGTCCGAACGGACGATGACGAGGGAGACAGCGATAGTGAGTGAGTGAGATGACTAAAACAGTAGTGCATGATTTTTTTTGTACCCTTACATTTTTTTTTCCTTTATGGTTATAACCTTAAAATTGTATGAATATGCGCTATAATTTAATATAATATATATATATATAAAAACAGGTAATGTACTAATATTATTAGTTACATATAGTTATTATTAATACCTATTTAAATATTTAATCGTTGAGAGCAGTTAGACTCGTTTCACGATAATGAAAGTCATGATTGACAAAAAACTCATTACAATTCACAATCAAACGTTAACAAAAGTTTAAAATTAAGACTTAATATGTTATACAAAGTAATGAACTTTACACCGTATCCTCTTTAATCGGTCTGTTTATATTTAAATTGAAAATTCGATTGGTAATAACGTCAAAACACGTTTATTAAAATGTAATTTTACAAAATATGACTTATTTTGATTGAAAACTGAGTAGAGTAGCAAAAATAGCACTAAAAATAGAAAATAGTACTAAAAACTAAATAATCAAAATACGGATTTCAAGTCCATCCTGCTGTTTTTTGACAATGTGGATCCAAAACGGTGGACGGATATGTATGTTATTATAATAATATATTATGCGATGAGAAGGACATATAGTTATCGGTCGAACCGGCCGTTACAGTCGGAATTCCTGCAGTGGAACGCGGTACGAGATAGAGACGAGAATACGAGGTCATTACGACATGGTAAAAACGGGCGACAAATTTACCGGCCGTAAACCGTCATCTAATACTAGACCGGTCGGTTGGAAGACGCCACCGCGCTGAGCCGGGAGCGAAGAGATAAGAAAAAAAAAAACAAAAACGGCCAAACCACACGTGATGCGGGGGCGGAGAGGCACCCATTAGCATATCGGCCGCGGTGGGAACGCGGTTCCGGGACGTTTGAATAACCATAGTCTGTGCGCGTACCCTCCTCCTTCCCATATACATACACACACATCAGCTATTTTATTTTTCTATTTTCCCGTTGTCGTCTATCACACGTGGTGTGTGTGTGTGTGTGTGTGTGTGTGTGTCTGTACCGGCCGGGCTATATTACATTATAATATTATGCTAATCGCGAGCGAATCTTCTCAACGGTGCGAATATTATTATAATACATACTGTGTGCGTATAGTCGTAGTATAGTACGTTACTATACACAATATATACATACGTATACTTACACCCGCTACTAGTCCGTAGTACAGCTCTCTCTCTCTCTCTCTGTCTCTGTATCTGTGCGAATTCGTGCGTATTGTTGTTGTCTTCGGAAACACACGCATAAAATGTTAGGGTCGAGCTGCGCGTTACCCGTTTCGCAATATCTGTTACTATATTATGCACCGTTTGTGATCATCGTGTGTCCCGTGATTTTTTCCCAGGACGTTGGAGCGTAAAAAACAAAAAGCAAACAAATACGAGAGAGAAGAGATCGCGGGGTCCGGCCGAACGAAACAACAATACGCGTCGTCGCACGACCGGAACTCACTCCTACGCATCGCGTTCATCCCTCCGAGGAAAACCGGGTGTGCGAAGATTCTCTCCCCCGCACGTATCATCTGTTGTTTGTACATTGTGCGGGGGCGCTACGTCGCCCGGACACCGGATGTTTCCGGTTTTCGTCTCCCCTCCCCCCATCACACACCGCCGAACCCGGAATTATACATAATAATAATAATAATAATAATAATAATAATATTATAATACACGCGAAGCATGGGTGGGGGGAGGGAGCGGATGGGGTGGTACGTGTTGTACGTGTATGTGTGTCCGAGAATTGTAACACCGGCCGTTAATATTATTAGCACAGCAGCAACGTGTCCCGGACGTCCGTGTACGGTTTTTCGGCCGACCGCCAGTGGCCGATTTGCATTTTTTTTCTCCCTTTTCTTTTTACCATTTTCCCGCCGCGCGTTCGTTTGTATATTATATTATTTCTCGTCGACCCCGCAGTACGCCACGCGCATATTATTATAATTATTATTATTATTATTCTATTATTATCATTGTTATGACTGTACAATATGCGTGTATACGACACTGCTTCGGGGGGAACGCTGCTTCAACGAACGATTTTTAAAATTTAATATCGTGATCACGTCGGACGATAGTAAAATTATTATAAATTTCCCTGTGCAATTTATTATCGGACCCGCGGTTCGTTGGCAGCGTCCGAATTTCGCGACCGACCTTTTTTTTTTTTTTTTTTTGTTTTTTTGTTTCAATATTTATTGTAATCCCGCACACCCGCACGAATTCGATAATAACATTTGTCTATGACTCAGAGTCGGTATTAAAATACAATGCATGCGAAACATTTATGCACATTTTATTTCTAAAAAAACAATGAAAATACGGTATTGAAATCGAAATGTAATTGGCTTGAAATGTTTGGTCTGTGTTTTGTTATTGCCTTATAAAATCAATAATTTTACACGGGTTTTCAAAATCTTAACTCGATTTATTTCAAATAACGTTTTTAGAATAATTATTTTCAAGTCGATTAATTTTTATAAATGACGATCTTAAGAGAATTCAGTTTACGGAAAAATAATAATTGTATGTTGTTCATTTTATTTGAATAATTTCAAATTCGCAGACTTTATTAAATTTCGAAAATATAACATTATGCTTTTAGTTAAGCCGTGAAATAGAGATTATTTCTCTTCTTACAGTATTAATTACTGTGGACATGAATTCATTATTAACTGCATTTATCAAGTTATTAATAAGCGGTTTCGCTCAGATTTATTCCATAGTTGGATTTTATATGTATTTTTAATTATCCACATTACAACACTAACATAATATAATGCTCTTTATACTCTCTTATGTATTTACATATTATATTGTACATACGTACATAAACAGTTCATATAGTCAAACAACTATTTGGTGGTTTTAATTGAAACTCCACTTCCATGACTCAGAAAGTTATTTTGCGTGTAATGCGTATACAAAGTTAAACACACGGCTTTCTGGTCGTAATTACTCATCGAGGAAATGCGAATAATATAGGAGAGACAAACGTCATATTTTCAAATACGAAATTGATTACTCGGTTCGTTGCTTGGTGTAACTATTCGAGATATTATATAAGATCTCTAATCGACTGCTTAATGCTCATAATTATTATTTATCATCAGCGTATAATGGATTAAATAATATTAATTTGACTAGTGACACATAGACCCGTATTATAATTACATATCTTGACGTATTACACGCTCGCATAAAATGTCTACGATTCTAGGCACAATAAGATCTACATTTCAGGGGTTATTAAGTCCCTGGAAGAGGAGGACTCTATAAGTCTTCCACATTTTTATAGTTGATAGGTAAAGAATAACTATTAGATGTTGTTATAATAATATAAGTATTTAATTTTTGATAAATTGTTTACATTAAAATAATATATTTTTTTTTTTTTGTACAACGAATACGTTATAAATATGTGTAAATAATGATACGACACGTGGCATAATGTCATTGATAATATTTACTTATTACTGGAAATTATTATTGTAATTATTATTGCGATCAACAGTACTTCTGCATATTATATTGAATAGAATAATATTTCATTAAGTAAATGCTAAAATAGTGGACGTGAATAATAATGATATCATTTAAAAATATATTAATTAAGTCGAATTCAATAAATTAATTTTATTTAATTAATAAAGTCACAATTGTCAACAAAACAGTTAAAAATTGTGATTTTGTGGTAAAAGTTGAGAATTTTTGTTTTTGATGCTGCTAATTTTGATTTTGATAGTGTTAAATTTTCCCATCATTTTATCAGTAAGTTTCGTTTATAAGCACATATGAGTACTTCGTTTACGGTTAATTGTTATTTTAACGACGATTTTATTTGTATGTTCTTATTTGATATAGCAAATTAACAAGTCAGGCTCGATTATTTTTCCATCAATTACCCGAATAATCTTTTCAAGTAGTTATTTGTGGTTAATTCGTCACGAAGAAGTGTGTTTGCTACGATATTATGCATAATGCAATTGAACCCACCTCGCTTAGTGATGACAACTTCGGGTTTTGAAATAACTTTAAAATGTTATTTATGCGCTATTTGTTAGACAATTGGTTTTCATTAATAATTTTACTCGTTTAACTTTGCTTGAATTTTAAACGAGATACAAAGAGTAAAGTAAAAAAAAAAAAAAAATATATATATATATTGTGTTTATTCGCGAGTATGTATATGTACACTACGTCTCTCTATACAGCCTCAGCCTATAACAATTTAATGAGTTTGCTGTCTTCTGACAATACAATTAAATGTTTTCTATTTACTATCCATCGTTGAGACTTACAGTGCTACTACTAAGTTAACAATAATTACGTTGTAAACATGTCAGTTAATCAGAATATAAGTTGTAAACGACGTATTTTATACGACTAAAGACGAACGACTGATATTTGTTTATTTGTTTGACATGACGTATTATACAAGAGCTGAACGAAACAACAGAGTAGTATATTAAACACCAGCTGCAGCTAAACTACGAGTACATACGTTTCGAGCATTGGTATTGATCGTTATTTAACTACACGACAGTTTGTTTTGAGAATAACACTATGCTGCAGGAGATAAGCCAATTTCCGTCAGTGTAAATCGTTTGTTATTCGATGTCTGATATTCAGAACGAATTTTAGTTAAAATAATATGCATTAAAGAATCGGTTTATATAAATATATTTTGATAGTCGCGTTAGGGCCGTTAGCAGTGGTGCAACTATGGCGGAGATAGAGGGTGTTTAAAGACCAAACTTTTAATTTTAAGCACCCTTATGTTCCATGTCGTTGATGCCTGTAGTTTTAAAAATGTAATTTTATTTTTAAGAATTCATAAACAAAAATTGCTCAGTGCAAAACAGCTACATTAGGGAAGGCTGAAGTCATTATTAAAAGTATAATTGAGTCATTTCAAATATGAGAATTATGGACCAAAATTGTATAATTTTGTGAAAAAATAATATACCGTAAGATGTCCCTCATCCAGGTAAGTTAAGATAATAAATAAAGAAGTATTTCTGAAATTATACAAGTTAATGCAGATTGCATTTGTCAGTTCTGCAACAAGCGAATTTCAATTCACATCATGTTTTACCAATTTAAGTATCATAAATATTTTGAGAGACCTAGCTAATGACATAGTTCCAGATGTAATATTGAACACACTTGGTAATATAAATTTATGTTTGACACAATTTGACATAATTTCGATTCTAAAGATTTTCTTTTTTGATCAATACCCATTATTCAAAATTTACGGTAGTGGAGTGGTAAAGCAAGGTTTAGTAGGGATAATAGGTGATTAAATATTGTATAAAATATAATATC
>JAIPRM010003890.1:0-11524 GCA_025469315.1 Stegophylla sp. TES_Ste_2020 | reverse complement strand
ATAATTTCGATTCTAAAGATTTTCTTTTTTGATCAATACCCATTATTCAAAATTTACGGTAGTGGAGTGGTAAAGCAAGGTTTAGTAGGGATAATAGGTGATTAAATATTGTATAAAATATAATATCAATACGTAAATCAATAAGTTTTAAAGTTCTAATTAGTTCTATAAACTGAAATAAATTTCGCGTTTTGAAAAACTTTGAGCATAACGAATTAATAATATTAATAATTTATAGAGTAATATAAAATTAAATCCTATAACCATGAGTCATAAATTTGCAGTAAAAAAATTATGTTTAAACCGTTTTAATGCGAGTACAACAATCAAGGAAAAAATGTCGACTAAGTGTTGTGTAAAAATGTAGAAGAAATAAAAATGCTTTTAAGATGTTTTACAAATCGTATTTATGTATTAAATACTCGAAATCAGCGAGGAAAAAATGGACAAAAGTTTCTAAACTAAAAACTCATGCGGAAAGGATTGCAATTAAATATGAAAAATTGATTATTTTTGCAGCATTTAGTGTAAATAATTAACGAATAGTTAAAGAAAAATGTATGTATGTCTAGTATTCATGGAGACCGTTTTTTTTTTTTTTTTTTTTTTTTTAACAATCTCGTAACGGTACAATATTACAATTGAAATTTGAATTAAGATTGTAGTAATAATACGACAAAGTAAACATTTGCACACGTAAGTATACACATAAAAAACGTAGGTATATGATTTATTATTTTAAATATAATAAAATAACGTACTCTATTGTGCAACGTATAGTATTGTTCCGGCAAAAGTAATGTTGTTTTTATTTATTATCATTTTTTTTTTTTATCTAAGTGCCCGAACGCTATCGTTGATATGACATTACAGTCACCCTATTGTCGGAGCGCGACGAATTTTCAAAACGAGTTCGAAAGAAAAACACCGCGACTCCGGTGCAATAATAATAATACACGTCGTCGCCGATCTGTTAACACGTCAGTCCAGTCGCGCGCGCACACACACTCGTACAATACAGTGGTTCCCAATTGGTGGTCCGCGGACCTCCAGGGGTCCGTATAGTCAGGATGAAACTCGTTGTTTTTATAGTTTTTTTTTTTTGAGAAAATGTGTATTCATAATATTGCAAAAAGGTGTGTTTATTAAAATAAATGATTAAGAGAAGGTATTTCTTGATTTTCGTGTGTTAAATTAAGTTGAAACAGTACATGTATAGAAAGAAGGTAACTTCTACAAGCATATTCGTAAAAATGGGGTCCCTGATTCAATTTAAGTTTTAGCTAGGGATCCTCGGTATAATTCTAATTGGGAACCACTGCAATATAACACAAGAAATCGTCTGCCTGAAATCGCTTTTTCTCTCTCTCTCTCTCACCAACTCTCTCTCTTTATCATCTGTTTCTCTCTCTGTATCTCTCGGTTTCTCACTCTACGGATACCGCCCCGTCACTATATCCGACACACCCGGATGTCAGTCGACAAACGCACGTCAACCGCGGTGGTATGGCAGTGTCTTCACCGGGACGACGCGAAAACGCCACCCCGCGATCCTTGTTTACACACTGGCCTGCCGGCTCGACGCGAATCGGCTGGCTTAATTATGTTTGCCTTCGTTCCGCGGGGGCGTCTGACTCGGTTTTGATATAAGTCGTGTTCGCGTGTAAACCGCACGCACCACACGTAAACAAGTATGTGTGTGTGTGTGTGTGTGTGTGTGTGTGTGTGTGTGGGTACGTATATACACACGACGGTGTGCGTTTGACAGTCGTCTCGTCCGGATTTATTTCCGTCGGAAACAATAGGGCTTTTGCGTGCCTTCCCCTGACCCCGAGACGACGACGAACCGCCGCGCGTTATCTAGACACCCCCTTAAAACCGTCACGCCCCACCCATTCCTAAACATCATACGCCACCGTTGATTAAATACACACGCGGTGCCGCCGAAGCCACTGTGGCGCCACTCGCCATGTGCGTGATGTGAAACGAAAACGTCTTCGACAAACATAATAAAGAACTTCTATGTGCGGTGTGTGTTTTATACAATATACACTGTGAAGGTTACGACACCGTTGGTCTGACGAATGTGGCGGAGATATCTTTCGACTCTCCGTCGAGATATTAGATCATAGGAATACATCGTTTTCACTCGATGCTCCGACGATGGGGTCCAAAGTTGTGAAGTAGAAAAATCTTATTGATGATAGCCGTCACCGCGTGACAGGACGATCGCAAGATAAATAAAATATGTAGTTGCGGTATTTATAGTAAAATGGCAGCCGGAGATCTGTTTGTGAACTTTAAACTCGTGTCTCTACTTCATTGCAATGTTATGAGGTTTGTGGATGAAGACATGAAGTTAATAGGATGCGATTACTGATTTTATTTGCAAAGTATTTACGGCGAGTTTAAAAATGTAGGCGAACCGAGTTCTGTGGGGCGTGAAGAGCTGTCGTTCTGATGCTCTCCTAGTGTTTAGAAGTAGTAAAGAATAAATGAATTCCCCGTTATTTGGAAACGTCCGTTTTCTTACATTGATTTTGATCTATTGTTGATAGTAAAAAATAATTATGGTGTAGCTCCTTTGAATACAAAAAGCAACGTTCTCGACAAGAACCGATCGGTTTTCAATTCGTTAAACCACGAATCACTTTTGACATTATAATTATGTACCAATACGGACATATGTGTTAATTTTTAATATACTATCGAACAAAAAATAGTCATTTCCATGTGAAATTTTCCTCATAAATAAACGTAGAAAAAATTTAAATAACTAACTATTAATGCGGAATGACTTGTTCCGATCACATATTTATATTGCTTCCGATGTAAACTTCAAAAGTAAACCCCTAATGGCTTAAATGTGCGACGAGAGTTCAAACCTTTGAGGTGCTACAATTATGAATTGTTCACATTGCTCGGCCTTCACATTATATATTTCCAATATTTTAATTATAGGTACAATGATCGTATTCACAGTACCATTTTTGAAAAAAAACCTAAAAAATTTAATTATATAAAAAGTAAAGTAAAGTAAAATATAGGTAAGAAAGCCCGACATACTTCACACCACATAGTCGTCATTTTCAACACACCCACCAAGAGTATTTGACCCAAAGAGCGAAGAATATCCGTGGTTCAAAGTATGTCCGGCTTTCTTGTACATACTTTACTTTTTTTTCTCTAATAAATAAAAAGGGAAAAATTTAATGAGAAAAAAAATGATAGAAAAATGTCAAATTTTTTTTTCACATTTTCAAAATTTTCTAGCGCCTAAATTTTTCTCATATTATTGTCTATGTTTAAATTTTCATAAAGTTTGGATCAAAAGATTATGATTTTCGAGTCTTTTTTTTCAAATTTTAAGTAGTTTAAAAAAAAAAAATTTGAAAAAATGAGAAATTAAAAAATTACCTCTTTAAAATACCAACTGGATACAAATCTGGTTTCAAAAAGTTGCTGATCGAAATTTTTGGACAAGTATTTCCATCCGAAAAAGTGTTACATTATTGTAAAAACACTATAGCTTTTTCACTTCGTTCAGAATCTAAAATGAATTATTGTGATTAAAAACTAGTTTAAATTCAATGTAATTCTTTGTATTGGTTTAATTGAGTTAAAGAAAAAAATCGTTCATATTCCTCTAAAAAATTAACGAAACTTCAATGTATTCCTATAGGAATTATGTTCCTGATGAGTACTTGTAAATTTTAACGAAACCAACTGAACAAGTTCTTTTGAGCGCCTTTGTATAGTTTCCTACAGTTTCTTGTTGGATTTAAACATTTGAGCCGAATCGGAGAGTGGTCGTGAAAAACAATAGTTGACCTTAATGCGTCTATTTCTAAAGGAAAGACTTTTTTCTATAGAATAACGGTGCACGTGTTCTTGATTTAGTAAAACATGAAATAATTTGTTAACTACTAATTTATTTTTTCGGATAACTCGTGAGCTTATACCCGTTCAATAACTGTTTGGATTACAACAACAGAGAATTTAATCTACTAATTAATTTTTCATGTACATAGAAGAATGTTACTTTATTTTTGTTTGATTTAATTGATTTAATGACAAAACCTACGTTTTAAGTACGCATTTGAATTTACTAACTTTATTTATATTTTGTCTGCACAAATATCGGATGTCCAGAGAAATATTACTATAATATTGTTTCAAAAGAAATTAATTAGCACTGCTGTCAAATTTCACATTGGAGCTTATTTTAAAATTCATATTTTATTATGTAAAGATTGAATAGTAAAATAAGATCGGACGTGATGACTATAACGACATTGTTATGTGCGATAAACTATATTAAAAAACGTAACGACGGGTTGCTGATTGGATACCATTCGTATACTTCAAAAATAATATGTACGTCATTAGAGACGACGGAATAAACGAGTAGTAGTAATAATACGTAATAATCCGTTTATCGGCACAGTATTCAATAAATGTTTTATAAAAATTCATGAATAAATATCAAGTTTAGTCGCGGCACTTTAGCGCTGACGTGTCACATCGAATTTCGAAGAAAAGAGTGAAAAATGTATTTTACATTGAATTGCAATAATATTGCATTTAAATAGCGTATAAAAATGTATCACTTTATCCGTCTGTCATCAGGTAAAAATATTTAAAACAATAACTCAGTCGAGTTAGCTTATACAATTCACACGTGCGGTTTCACGTATAATATAATTAGATTCCCGTATTGAGATTCTGAGTGAAGTGAACAAGCTACTGTTTTTACAATGATGTTTATTTCTTTTTTTTTTCACACTTTTTCGTATGGAAATACTTGTCCAATAGTCTCGGCCAGCAACTTTTTGCAATCGGATTGGCCTCTAGATGATTACTTTTAAGTTACTTTTTCAAAACTCTCAATTGTTTTTTCAAAATTTTGGAACACTATCCAACATTTGATCAAAAAACAAGTCGTTTTTTTGAATTTATTAATTTCTCTTTGCTTTATTTTTCTTTACTTTAGTATATTTTACTTTAATTTACTTTTTCTTTTTCGGTTTTTGGTTTTGTTTCGAAATTGCACGATGCGGTAACTATGTCTTATAATGTTATACATATCACACTTATGTGATCGGAAAAGGTATTAACGGTATGGGTCGACGCAAATAAAACGTCTTACGATAGTGCCTTACGGCTTCTATTGTTTGATTTGAATATTTTATACAGTGGAAATAAACGGGTAATAATATTGATCGCGGACATTAATTTGTACAGTCAGTAGATCACGAATCACGATGTAAATTTTACGACACCGAACGGTAGACTAAAATTGTTTATGTTTGCAACTTCTTACTAGTACAATTTTATTAGTTTTCCATTCGGAATATATTTCTGGTTAAATTAGATACTATCATAATTTATTCTGAAATAGGAGTTATACATGTCACTAACTTATTGGTTGGTTTTTAAACATGATGTCAAAATGCAGTAGTGTTTCATTCATTTATAACAGCTGTATACCTGCAGGCTGCAGGGCGACAAATACAATTAATTGTATCAAACACTACGTACTATAAATATATATATATTATAATACTACAAATACACACTATCAAATATAGATTCAACCTACATTTAAACACATTCGAAACTTTCCTGTTATTTCCGTTTTAAACTTACACCAAACACACTTAAGTTGGAAGTATGGAACGAAGTCTAAGCTACTATTATCAGCAATCATCTTCAAGCCTTGAATAGAAATACTTTTTCAAAAGTTTCGACTAGCAAGATTTCGAATCGGAATTCAGTTCTATGTGATACTTCAAAGAGGTCGTTTTATGTAATTCACATTTTTTTAAAGGGTTGACACAGCATAAAATATGTTTTTATGCTACTTTTTTTCCTTTGATTGTTCATTTCGTTGCTATATGAATATTTGCTAGAAACCAATAATCAGTTTTTAATAATTTATTGAATATGGTAACCATGGTAATAGTCAATGAATGTTTATTTTTGGATTATATTTATTTTTAACGTTGATAACCACCATAACAAATAGCTTCACTAAAAATCGTTTTATTGAAGAAATTATTATTATCGTTTCTTTAAAATTGAACATATTCATCATGTCTCACCCGAGGAACGAAGTATGGCCGGATTTTATTCTATTATTACAATTATTCTTTTGTCCACAGTGATCATCCCCTAGCCTCCGAAAACTTGTCTACAATGACTAGAAATCTGCAGAAACCCATCACTGAATAATTTGATACCGTAATAACGTCTCCCCGATCACGTTACATAATCTTATTCGGTTTTCGAATCGTTTTACTCCTCTCAGAATAGTACAAGGGTTTTCAAATATTTTTCTATATAACCTCACTGTAAATAGTGTTCTGTAACCTACACGCACAGAGCTATTTCGGTCGTTGGCCAAACGGCGAATCCGGACTCGAACGCGGTATATGAACCACGGTTAGGTGTATGCTCGCGTAACGACACGTTTACAATATCCTTGCTGCAAGGACAATCGAAAGGAAAATAAAGTGGCATTGTCGGGACGGAGTAACACGCGTAACACGGCTTAGGTGAAAAACTCCGTCGGGGGCCTCCTCGGGGCCTCGGCGTGTGTACACATTACGAACATAATACACGTATGTGAGACTCAGACGAGGGATTTCTCGGGGCCACGAGAAGGGACGGGGTGGAAGGAAGAGAAAATCTCTGTTGTGACGACGAAGCTTTTTCCATACATACCATTACTATTATACGTATATGTATACGTGTAAATTTACGGATGAGTGTGCGTGTAAATGTGCGTGTGTACACTATACAGTGTGAAAACCGACCACGACGCACATATCGGGTGAGCCCCTATCAGTTAAATGGGAACGGTAAGAGGGTAGTTTCTCTTCGACGGCGTACGCACACATATATGATGTATATATATATATATTCCCCGAGGGGTCGTGCACATACACACACACACGCACGCATACATATCATGCATGTGTAATACGTATAGGGAAGGCTTTGTGTGCGTATGTATGTGTGTGTGTGTGTGTGTGTGTGTGTGTGTGGGGGGGGCAATAAGAGTGCCATTTATAGGGTTGGTTGAAGAATGACGCTGTCATGCATATTCGTCAAACGCACCTGAGAAATAATGTCCCCTTTCCGTATCTTCCTCTCACCGCCGCGCTCCGCCGCCCCCATGGCACCGCGTACTTTTCTTCTCCCGTTCATTCCGCCGCCCGGACTAATGTGACACACGTCAGTGTTCGGTGTCAATTTATTTCCACTGGATGACGACACGCATATTTTGATAATAATTATTGTTCGTTATTAATGTCTGTAAATTTACTTCTTTGCCTCTCTCTCACTCTCTCTCTCTCTCTCTCTCTCTCTATCTATCTATCTCACTGGCACCTCCACTCTCGGTTGTTATAATATAATATACGTTTTTAGGGTCGTTACTTAATATATATTTATAATATATGTACGCTTTTTAACGGTTGGTTCTCACATAAGGTCGTCGTCGTTTCGTCTCATCACCACGTCCGTCACTGCCTGCACCTACGAACGCCTTACGCTTGATGTGTCTAGTCCGGTCCACTGGACTGAATAGCGACTGGTCAAACGTCACCCGGGACGTGTAAAATGTAATACGCCAAACTAGGGCTGCCATTTGCTTGAGATTAAAAATTGGGACATTTAATTTTAGGAGCCTTTCCTAATATTTGACTCTTGTACATATAGATGAGACTAGGTGAGGACTTATTCCCCTAAAAGAAAAACCAATGAATGTCGCTCCAGATTTTTATAAATTGAATAAGGTTGATGCTATTAGGGGAAACTAAATGAAACATATATGTATATATATATATTTGGAATTGAAAATTGATGTTATTAAATTAAAACATCAATTATCTGAACAAATTTTCAAAATATTGGACTTATTTCATAAAACCGGTATTATTATTTGTCCCGACCGGGATTCAATAAATAACGGGACAGCATGATCAAAATCGGTAGTGTCCCGGCAAAATCGGGACGAATGGCATCCCTACGCCAGACGGAAAACAGACGCGTATTATATTGTAAAAGAAGTTTTGCTGAGACATGGAAATCCGACAGTAAAAACACTTTTATAATATTATACACTCTGTATTTACAAATCATATTTTACAGTAGCTCGTAAGTACTAAAATGTATATATATATATATATATATATACATATCGTTCCACGTAAATTTTAGCGGTTCATTAAAACATAAGGGCAAAACGGTTAAGTTTTTATTATTATTGTTATTTTGTTTTGTGAAATATTTTTCTTCGTATAGAATTTAGATACGAATATAGAATACGGAATAATATAATAACCAGGGCTCGGAATTTATAGCACTAAAAAAATTAATTTTTAGCGCTTAAATATGCACGTAAAAACATTCAAAATTTTTTTTAAACATGAAATTTAAGATATATTTAATTTTACAGATTTTTTTAAATATTATGAAATATTTGATTTTTATTGGAAATGAACGGAATTGTCCGATTTAATCGACAACGGTCTAAGGCCATTTATTTCGGATGCGTACTATCTTAAAATAAAACAATTTGTTTTCGTTCACATATTCGTAGGCGACTGTTAATCTTATTATAGGTAATTTAGTTTTTCAACCACATATTGTTACAACATATTGTAACAGCATTTATAACTCCAAATTAGAAAAAAATAGCTCCTTTAATATGTACTAATGTGAAAATATACCCAAAAATAGCACTAAAAACCTTAAATTAGCAAAATAGCAGTAAAAACTGTAAATAATGCAAAAAATAGCAAAATAAAATTTCGTGTATGACATCAGAGAAGAGTGAAACATATTTGTATCTTACTTTGGATGTTCTAGGTCGAACCAAGAAAAATATGCATTTGCTAGAAATTCCGATCCCTGATAATAACATTTGTTTTTGTTTTCAGTCATACAAAACGTCACTGAATAAATAGGTAAATATTTTTAAACGCGACTTTTACGAATCCAAAGAGAAACCTACGACAAAATAATGTAATAACATCACATCGATATTTTGTAGGACTTTTTTTTTTTATACAACTCAAAATGTACACAATTCACAAGACAAACGGCAATATTAATCGTTTTAACTATAACAGACAATATATATATATATATATATATTGTATAAAGTAGGAACCATTTATTTTTTGTCGTTCCGCAAGAATTATAATAATAAAAGCAAATGTTCTGTAGAACATGTCGTTGATAATTACTGAACAAAACACGTGTTGGTCGGAATAACGTCGAGTGGAAACGACGGCGAATGACGAGGCGCCATTAAAACGCTGTATTATTATACAACGACACGGATTTGGTCTGCGGCGCATATATAATTATGTTTTTTAGATGAGAAGTTTTCGTCGTTGACATACGTATATATTGTGCACGTAAATAGTACGGAAGCCATTCGAAGACGAGAGGAGACCGTAATAATGTCTTCAGATAAAAAACGCATACATGTTGTTACGCGATGCTTGTATGTATTATATTATGTACGTGTGTATATGCTGGGTACAGACTATATGTCATTTAAATAACACGTGGAATCGAGACTTAAAGCAATATAATATATATATATATATCTAATATCATATACATACATACGTACACCGGAACTCGGAAGTTTGCCCTTACATCGAAATTAAAGAGAAAACTTCCGATTGGCTCGAACGAGTGAGAAGTAGAGGTGAGAGGGAGGGGGAAAAGAGAGAGACGGCAAAAATGTTTGAAAATTATTGTTATTACTCACGGCCGTATCGTTGTTTATATTGTTGTGTTATTTGTTCCGCACGAATATAATAATTATTTGAACAGAACAAAAATGAAAGAAAAAAAATGTGTGTACAGTCTTTCAACGACTGCGTTTATTTTATAAAATGTACGTACCTTCAGATTTACTAAGTTTTTTTCCACGTCGAGTTTAAGAGTTCAGCGGACTTTATTATTATTATTACGTTCAGTTACTCACGTTTGAGCCTCTGTCGACAACGCACGATTGCCAAGCGACGGTGATGGCGCCCGGGTGCGATTTCAAAAACATCATTATAAAGGACAAATTGTAGACCATAGGCACAACTACAAAGCGAAACTTACTATGTCAAATTTGGAAATTTTAAATTTTAAAAATTAGTAATTTTGAGTATATACCTATGTAATAGTATTGCACATCATCTAAACATTCTAAATAAACAAAACAAAACAGTTAACAAGTTTTCTATTCGAGAAGTAATCGATTTTTATTAAATGTAATTTATTTTTTAATTATGATCATATTAGAGAGCTTTGAACAATTTATAGTCATTTTACGAAAGAACAAAACGTAAAAATCTCAAAAGTACCAAATTGCATCAGGAACATCAGAAATAATCAACTTCTGACAAAAATGTTATATTTCAAAACCATATATCTTTGATTACTACTTTTTTTTTATCACAATCATAAGAAATTTTTGATTTGAATGTGTATGATCTTATATTTTAATAATATGCTCTTAAGTAGGATCAAAAGTGTCTTATGGTCAAAATAACATTTGATGTATTAACATCATTTTATACCCATTCGGTTGGCCGGTATCTGCCACATTATCTATTTGTGGACATGAATGATAGAACTGTTATCAAATTTTAATTATTATTTGAACAATACGTTTTTGAGATATACAACAGTTCGTTTTATATTTATGTCCAAAGACCAACTAGAGTACAAATAGTACAATAGTTCTTCGGTTTAATGTTGAAATATATTCAATTCCATAATTGAACACATATTTTTAGTTGTTTTTGATTAGCTGTATTAACTTTGGTGCACTATTGTATTGCTTTACTGAGTACAGAGTACAGACCATCGTGTGCGGTGACGGACTTAAAATCTCTCCGTAGCATACATACGTGTATATTGACTCCATACATGACCCGAATGTCGTCGGTCCATAGACATATTATTATAATACACGCAATAACAACACGCACCGCCGAATGGACAATAGTGCAGAAGATATTGTGTCGTGCAGAAAATGGCGTTCGGAGCGGTTTCCTCAGGACGAAATAAAAGAAAATGTCATTAAATGCCCGTGCACTCGCCTTAGAATGTCCCCACGGCTACTTTTCTCGGCAGCGCGAATCTAGGGGAGTAGGACAAAAGAGACATTTACCCCCCTCCCATGCAACTAGACTGAATTGAAGCTTTTTTACAGCCTTTAAGAGTTTCAATAGACTTTTTTTTTTTTACTAGATTCAAAATCATAAATGATATTCTACAGAGATGTATTTTATGTTTTTTATTAAGATACAATGGGCATCTCCAGAGCGGTGATGCACGATTGAGAATGTACCTTTTCCCATAACATGATTGTAATCGTTTTTACCTGCTTTTTTCATGCGACGTTGTCAAAATATATGATGACGTAGAACTAAAATACGGTATCAGCACATATGCGGTCACGACCTTTTTGGTGAGTAAAGAAAAGTAAAGAAAAGTAAAG
>JAIPRM010003889.1:5543-24569 GCA_025469315.1 Stegophylla sp. TES_Ste_2020 | reverse complement strand
TTTGTTCAGAATCGTTTTACTGAAGAAATGATTTATCGTTTCTTTAAAATTTAATACGCCCGTCAAGAGAATACCACCCGTCGTGCGAAGTACACCCATCGTGCGAAGTATGTCCGGCTTTTTAACAACATTATTTAAAATTATTTAAAATTCATGACTATATTCTGAACTAATAAACATTATACGAAACTTAAAATAAAACGTTTAACAGTCATTCGGTTTTACAGCATTTTTATTTTAACTTTGATAGATAAAAACTGTGTTTTTAAACGATGCCAAAACCAAAAATGATTATAAATTCTGATCATTATTTTGTGAATACAAAACCAAAATTAAATTCGTTCTCTGAGTTATTAAACTAATTCCGTTATGTTTTTTCTTTTTAACAGAAAAACAATATCAGTTAAATAGTATGGATTATTATTAGAATATTTATAATTTATTGTTTTAGTTTAGTATGAAATATTTCGCGTAATATTTATTTATTTTAGTTGCCATTAGAACTAGAACTAGATTCCATCGTTTTGGAAAATTTAAGATATGAGTTTAATATAGCAAGGGAATGGGGGGGGGGGCTAAGTAAATGACAAATAATAAATTTTTACAAATCTAGTTCATCTCTCATTTACTTGTCTTGCTTTATGGATCGCAAAGAGTGTCTTTTTCACCAAAGATCTTGGTTATTTTTACACATATCGAATTAATCGTCAATAAAACTTTGAAAAACTAAGGTTTCATTAAACAAAGAACAATTTATATTTTTTTTCTCATTAGCGAACTGCTTAAATTTTCTTTTATTTAGTGTATTAAATACGTTTCCAAAGACCAACCAAGAGATTACAGAGAGAGAGAGCTGAGTATAGATGCTTAGTATATATTGGGTATATTTAAAAAAAAATCAGTAAAATCTCAATATTATGTAAGCATTTATGTCCTAAAAATGTATCAGTTATGCTCTGAAAATTTACCAAATATTCAAAAATGCTTAAATAGTAATTGCTAATTATAGGGTTTTCATAAACCAGAAATTATTTAAGCTCACATAATTGCTTTATACACTAATAATAATGTTTTGGTTTTTTATAGTAGATAAAACAAGCCACTTAGACGGTACGAACTTTATCAAAATGTACTTATAAAATTCGATGTTTTAGTTAAGTATAAAATATCTTAAGTATATTGGTGGGAGAAATAACCCTGTTCTCCACGTGCAGGTACCTACGCCAAGGAAAATTAGATATTATTGGTTTTGTTTAATTACATATTTTCTATATACCAACGAGTTAAAATATGAATTCTCATTTGTAATATATTATATATATATATACATACAGAAATCGAAATTAACAATATAACAGCTAATAATTATTTTTTTATGGAGTTAGTAGTTTAGTACACTTGTATTAGTACTTTACTAACTAGTCATGTTTTGTTTCAATAGATCATAAAGCGCAAACAGACGGTAAAAATTTTATCAGAATATTGATAATTTTTTGTTTAATAACCGAATGAAATGTTTGTCTTAATTATAATTAGATTCGCTATATTTTAACTTTAAACTTTAGTACAAAATACTATATTTTAACTTTAAACGAAAAACTTTTTGTACAACAATGTATTCATTTGACTTTATTATTTCTATTCTACAATATTATTTACTAAATAGGTAAATTTAGAATAATTTGGATATTAAGTTATTAATTGTAGTATAATTTAAACTGTTTTTATTTTCGTTTTTCATCATCAGAAGGAGAAGAATCAGGTAAATCTGACAGGTTTTTCGATAAATTTTATTTTATACAATATATTGTATTTATTTAATTCACATAAAATCTATGAAATACTTGAATATTAGATAATTTTTTAAATTGATTTGAAAATAACTTCAGAAAAATCAATATTAAATTAAATAAAATAAAAAAGCAATCGTGTGTTATAAAAATATTTAATATTTAAATGTAGATTTATTTCCAAAAACACCTAATAAAAGTAAGATGACGATTTGGATTAAAATATGTTCTTTGAATAGTCTCCTCGTAGAGTTAATAATTAAAAATTTTATGATCTCATAAAATAATATTGATCTAATTCCACGATACAATATCAAGTCACCAAATCTCTTGTTAGCATTTAAGTGAATTAAAATGAAATGAAATGCAAGTTCAAAAGTTGTATTGCATTTGAGTTTATTCCTAAGTAAAAAAATATCTCTATATTCAAAAAAACCATTTATCGAGTATTTTTATTTATACATAAAAAAAAAAAAAACTCTTTAAAGAAAGTTTATGTCATGTGACTATAGATATGTGAATTATACACCGGCAAAGTATTAATGAAAATCGATTGAAATTTATTTTCAATCGAAAATATTCACTTCGTTTAGAATCTAAAAAACTAATAACTGATATTTTTCTTATTTTCAAAACGAAAAATAGTCAAGTATAGTGAAAAAAAAATTCTAGTTTCTACCATGATAATCTATAATGTTTTTGATTTACAACTAAATAACTGAAATCGGTATCACGAAAATTCAGTTTAACATTGGAAATGAAATCGGCATGGTTTAGCTTTATACTCAGTTGAATTGTTTTCTTTTCTTACGTTTCGAAAAATTATCGAGTGTATAAAAAAATTTTCCGTTTCAAATACTAACAAGTAAAAACAAATACTCTGTTCTCTAAAAGGGACTGAATAAAACTTTTGGACGAATTTTTCATCCAAAAAAAAAAAAAAAAAAAATGTTTACATTTATAGTAACAAAATAAACATATAATTATAATAATAATGCAAATACACGTTTAATTCGATTTCACTTGGAATGTAAAATTGTAAAAATCAATATATTATTATTATGTAGAAAAATTAATTATCTATCATGTTTGGTTTTCAGTTAAGAAAAAATTTAGAGAAAAGCAGGAAGCATATAGTATGTATAGTAAATGTGGTATAATTAAAAGCCTATTCGAGTATAGAATGTGTTACATCATGATTTGAAATTTTGTTTTTTGGTTTTATGTCCCGTGTAATTAATTATATAAGGTGGAAATAAGTTTCTTAAAAAAAGTATTTTTGTACATAAATAAATAATAATAAAATATTGTTCTATTGTAAAATACGGAATATTCATAAAATTCAGAGCAAATTATGAATTCTAATACTACCTATAAATGGTTGAATACATCATTAAGCCACTAGTTAATGGGATACGATGCCTTTACAATTTTCACATTTTTCGTAGTCCCGTTGTAGACGCTATCTTACGGACACATATTGTCTTAAAGTCTTACAATTTAACAACAACCAAACAAGGAGGAAAAAGTACTCGTTATCAAAAAATTTAAGTCTAGTGATATATATATATATATATATATAAAGATTTGATTCTGAAAAAAGAGTGGTTGTTCAAAATTAGTACATTAATAAATTCAATTTTTCATTAAAAATCAATTAAAAAAATATTTTCAATAATAAATAATGATTGTAAAAGCATTTTAAGTATAAATTTAATTTCAATGAAAATGAAAAAAAAAAGTGTGTACTTTGCACCTCGAGTGGAATACTTTTGACGGGTGTATTGAATTTTTTGAAGAAATTAATCATATCTGAACTAGAAATCGTTAATCGATTGACTCGGTGACAATATAAAACTTTTACATTATAACATTTTTCTTCAGTCCCTCTTGATTTCGCTATGTGAGATGGTCATTTCTCCCTTCGGGTGGCCACGACTTCAGGTTATCTGAAATTAGAAATAATTATTAATGTTTGCAGAATTGCTTTGCCAACCTTAAAAATATATTTTTCTTTTGTTTTTTTTTTTTTTTTATAGAAAATCAAAGAGCTTTGAAAAGTATGAAATAATTTTGTTTTTTACATAACATTCTGATAATTATTTATTTTTACGCGTTTTTACGTTTATATTTTTTGCAATATTAGACAGACTATTTTAATATATGTGTACATTTTAGCAAACACATCACATTATTCACATTCCACAGAGCTTCGAAAATCGTAGGAATCATTAAAAGCAGGTCAAACTTTTTTCATTAGTTAACAGTCTTTGGTGTACTCGTCCACTGCCCTACAATTGACCTGATTGGTTAGTATGCAGTTGTTGTATGGCACCAACAATTTTGCCAAAGACTAAGACTTGAATCGATTCGGAATAGAGTCCAAGCATGACACATTAAGAGTAGATATATATTATATATATATATATATATTTTTTTAATTTCTGATAATAATTCAAATTTTCTACAATACTAAAATCTATAGAGACTATGGATTGTTGTCATAACTTGACAGCAATATTTGATCAACACCTTACTGGATGGACCAATCTGATTGTCCTGATTTTCTTTCTCGAGTTTCTCTCAGTGGTGGTCTCAATGTATACCTAACCATTAGTGTTTTTTTTTTTCAAGTCCAACGCTTTCGTAAGACGTATTACTTTAAATTTATATAAATTATTTCATTTTCATTTTGAATTTGCAATCAAGTACCTAACAAAATGTTATTTCATATAAACTTATAATATTATGTACTGATCGTGTTACGTATTAAAACAAGTAAAAGTAACTCCAACTACAATTATTAAAACTGGAAAATATAGGTACGCTCACAGAGTTGCTAATAATATCTTTTTTTCTAGAACATGCAAAAATAACGGATGGTATATATTTTATAATCTGACGTTTTAAAGTGTAACGTAAAATAGTTTTCTTGGTATTTATTTTGCTTGTAATTTTATACTAAAAATAAAATAAAATAAAATTGGTTGTGTTTTGGACGAAGGAGAGTATTCGTACCTGCATTGGTATTCTTCACTCCTTGAGTGAGGGACTTGGTGGGTGTGTTAAATTTCAAAGAAATAATTTAATCATATTTTCAATAAAACGATTCAGAGCGGAGCTTCAGTTTATTCGAGACAAATTGACATGGAAATTATGAAGTTTATTATTATGATACCAGATACTATTTGTATTTTTTTACTCAGTCAGTTTTATAAATATTCAACTATTAAATTAGAAAAGTGGGAAAAACATTTTTTAAGAGAAAACAAATTTTCACATATTAAAAAATTTCTTTCACCAACATTTATTTTTCATATTACAGTTTATCTACCTTCGAATTTTTATTAAGTTTAAATTAAAAAAAAAAAAAAAATAGTTTCATTAAAGGCGTTTTTGTCCAAATGTCGGGTAGTTTTTCCCAAATTTCGAACATATTATATTGAAATTTTCGAAAAATGACCTCTTTAAAGTATCATCTTGAACAAAATTTTGATTAAAAAAATTGCTTGTTAAAACTTTTGGCCAAGTATTTCTATTCGAATAAAAAGAAAAAAAATTAAACATAATTGTAAAAACACTAGCTTCTTCGGTCCATTAAAAATCAAAAATTCAGTGAAAAACGTCACATTTTACAATAATTTGCTAGATTTTCAAAACTATATATCGTTTATTTTTGTTTAAAATGGCTATTTTTTAATTTTGGGATTCATGAAAATAGATTTGACTTAGTTATACGTAATATAAATATAACCAAAAATTCACTCAAATAGTTGCACTATATACAAGAACTAAGGTTATCGAATTTACAATTAATTTATATACTGAATCGAAATTGATTTAACTACTGATTTTATTAATTTGTTATTTTTTGTTTTCAATAGCAAAACAAAGAAATTACGATGGTACGTATTAAATTATTAGAATATTTATAATTCGATGTTTTTGTTAAATGTGAAATATCTCTCCTTAGAGTTATTTATTATCCGGAGTGTCATTTCGGGGGGGGGGGAGGGGGTAGGTTATGGAAAGTTTTCAACTCTAGTTAGTTATGTCGTCCGTTCTTAGTTAAATAAAATAAATGATAATAAAATGTCAAAAAGTTTACAAATTTAGTTACTTCCTATAGTTTATTAACACAATCATAACATGATCTATAGATTTTGGGGCTAGGGCTTTGATCTCCAGGAGGCTACCATTCATATTTTAACTTGTGACATTGTGACAATCTTCTATCATAAATCATAAAAGATTTACAACATTTCTCGATTAGATAATTTTAGTCTAGACATTTTACGATTTTCCCAGTAGATATAAGTTATACATATTATAATCCAGTGAAATTAGTATTTTTTATTACGGTGAAATCGCAGTGTTTTTATGCGTAAAACAAGTACAATGAACATTGAAATGTGTGCGTTCTTGTTTCAAGAAGAACCTTTTTCTTCTTTTTATTTAGTTTTGTATCGAACACGAATAATTCACACGTAACATAATTATTTTATAATCAAATATTATCTTGAATAGTGTTTATGACAGTCGTTTACAGTTTATGGATGTATATATTTTAAATTATTTTAATTGACACAGAAATGTTATATTCTAAAATTATACTGGTCTGTAAAACATAATAAATATAAAGAATCATTTAATGAGGCATCTAAAAAATAGAGGCCAGGTTAGGTTAGGTTAGGTTAGAACTGATCGACGCCGCCGACTACTTGAACAGATAAAATAATATTTTAAATACTTTACGGTTTAATACAATTTTGGAAAACACTGGCCCGTTGGATGATTACGTACCTAATGTATCACGTGAATAGCCTTTGTAGAAATAATGGGGTTTTAAAATTTTTTACATAAACTATAGTTGTTTCCTATATAGAATGCTGACTTTACCATGAATGCGTCAGAATACAAGAATTTTTTTTATTTTATTTATTTTATATTATACATGTTTATAATTATTGTAATGACAATGAATGCGTTAACAGTGCATTCGAACTACTAATGTACATTTTGATTACCTCCTGGCATTTCTTGATCCAAAAAGTCATTATACTTGGCCATAACTGTAGTGTCGAGGTTAAAAAAAAAAATAAAATATTTATTAATTCAGTCGACAATAAGTTTAATTGGTTTTACCCAACCAAAAGCTGAAATGACGCCCCTGTCAATAATTATAAAAGTAATTAAAGTTAATTATTATAGTATAAAGCTGATATTTAGTTTAATAATTAGCACGTTATATTCGCATATTGGAATGAAATTTATTTTCGAAAATTCTATTAATTAATCCTATAATAAAATAATTCAATTTTAATTGTATAAATAATATACCGGAATTTTTGTGCTTGCGATCAGATTTTTGTATTACGTTAGTTTTTATGATTGCATAGTACAGCAATTTAATATAATAACTATTATTTTATGTTTTCAATAGGAACACAAAAATACTTGAACGGTATGAAAATTTTATCAGATTAATAATTCTGTATAATTTGATGTTTTAGCTTTTAGTTCAGCGTGAAATATTTCTCTTAATACGTATTAACATTGATTATAAATATTAGTAAATTATAAATACTAGATTATAAATATTAGTATATTAATACTAGTGATTACAAATACTAGTAATCAATAATATTAATTATACAAGTAACAACAAAAATGTACAAACCCTTAAAAAAATTAAAAAAAAAGAAATCTATTGAAAGGACAATAATTTTGAAGATCTGTGAAAGATTGATGCATGTTGAATTCTTAGTTCTCTAATTGCCTCTGATGTTTCTTGTGGCAGCCATGTCACATTAAAATAAAGATAGATATTATTCGATTTGTTTTATGTATAATAGGACTTGTAAATATGTACAGAAACCGAAATAATGAATAGTAACTGTTAATTATTTTAAACGGAGTCGGTAGTTTAGCATACTCGCATTGGTGATTTACTAACTTGTTGTATTTTGTTTTTTAATAGATTATCAAAGGGGATTAGACGGTAAAAATGTCATAAATATAAATAGTTTAATGCTTTAGAATTCGGAATGATATATTTATTTTGCCATTTGTTATTCATAAGTTACACTTTGTTGTCACATTCCTTTGTCAATAAGCGTTTCAGAAAGCAAGCTGTAAAAAGGCGAGAATTGGTTTTTTTTTTTTTTAGGAATGTTCAAGTTACTATAAAATGTTTTCCGTGACTCATTTTTTTCATGTCATCTTATAAGGATATCTTGTGGCGACAAAAACCTTTTTTTTTTTCAAATAGTGACCCCCTATTTTGACTACAGAATTCTGTTCAGTTTCTTTTTTTGTGGAATTTGATGTATTGAAATCAAAATTCGAACAAATAGTTTTTGAATTATTTAAATTTACAAGTGTTAAGAATATAGTGGTTGATTTGTGTAAATTCATAATAATTACATACTACTGAGGTAACTAAAATATGTGTTCAAGAGACTATTTTTCTTAATACTAAAGTTTGAATAATTCAAAAACTACTCGTTCCAATTTTGATTTATTGAAATCCAAATTTATAGAAAAATAACTACAATAAAATTTGGCAATTAAAATGGGATGTAGCTTTTTGAAAAAAAAAAAAAAAAAATGTTTGTGTCAACACAAGACATCCTTAAGTTTACACGGAAAAAATGAGCTATAAAAAATATTTTTAGTAACTTAAAGAAAAGAAAAATGCCAATTTTTGTATTTTTATTGCCAAAAATAGGAGTGAGCACGTTTAGAAAATCTCTCTGTATATATAATATCAAGGACCAAACTGCGTCTCACGCCTTATTCCGTAAGACACGACAAATATTTACCACTTTGTACAAATTATAACATTGAAAAAAAAAAACTGTATCAGAAATTATGTGCGATAAGTATATTGGTATTTTTCACATTTTTTTCTTCTTTGAACACTCAGTGATAATAAAGAACCTATAACTTTATAACCTTATAACTTTAAAATAAAGGTTTATTTTATTGTTGAGCCTATAGTGAGAGATTTTTGAAATTAGAAATTATCGTGTTCACATAGTTCTTTTGCTAATTTGTATTGTTTTTTTTTTTTTTGATTTGTTTTTAGAACATTTTCAAGCCTTGGATGGTACGGATTATATCAATCATTACTTCTAAACATAATATAATACGTTTGTTAATTATAATCAATTGATGTAACCCTCATTTTTTTTTTTCGAATTTGAGGTTGTAATTGAAATGACTAATTTTAGAATTCAACACACAGTTGATTATAGCATAGAAAAAAAAAAAACTCTATATTTTAATGCCTCCTGAAATATTAATTCCTTTTTGAGGGTTACACCTATAGATTTATTAACCAACGAATATATTTTTCGGAATTACTTATTTTTATACGTTTTGATGTTTACATTTTAATTATTAGACCGTCATTTTAATAGATATACCGTTAAAATATAAAATAGAGAAGTCATTTCGGTACATTTTACTGGCGTGGCTTTTCTAATTCCCTCCGAAATTAACTCATTCGTCTAATAATATGAATTTAAACATTATTAGTTTTTTACTAACTTATATAATATAATTTTTGTTATTTTTAATAGAACGACAACAAGAACTAGACGGTACGAAATTTATCAGAATGCTTATACAACTATAAGTTTTCATGCACCGTGCACTTTTGAAATATTATAGATTAACCTCACATTTTTTTTTGTTAATTATTATTAGTTAGGTACCGTGTAGAAAAGTATTATTTAGCTTCAAAAATTATGCATTACTTATTATATTATAAGACTAAAATTCTAATAAAAATGTTATTAGTGTGTTTACTCTTTCACTGCATACTGTTACGAAGAACGCGTTCAATACATTTTAACAACTGTTGTGCACTCTTCTGGATTTATAGATGTATTTATGTAATTATGTAATCATGACGTAAACGATAGATTACTATCATTTTTGAAATTCCATAATTTAAGTTCATTCTAATTAGCATAAATCGAATTTATAGCACACATAACATCATTTTGGATGAATAGAAAAAAAAAACAAAGATCTATAAAATCCGAATTCTAGTAGTGATTGTAATATTAACCTTTCAAATACATTTATTCTGAAAAAAAATGTAACTTAAAAGTAAAAGAAGCACCAAAAATCCAAAAATAGTTAAAAAAAATCAAATTAAAATTTAGTACATTTTATTCTTAGTAACTATAAATCGAATTTATAGTTGACATAGCTTTGTTTCAAACCAATAGAAAAAGAAATCAAATATCTACAAAATCTGAACTCTACACGCTATTAATTGTTTATGTAATTTTTTTTTTTTTTTCTGACAGCTCGACAACGAATCGTGGACGGTAAAAATATATATTTTATAATTTTAAATCTTAGATCAGTACGAAATATTTCTCTTGGGTTTATTCAATTATAGTTTTTTAATCATAGTAGGTGCCAAATATTATCGAAATCGCATATATTATAGTTTTTAAAAACGTGAAATTTCCAAAATGTTCACCCCAAACATGGTATTTTATTAATGTCAATAACGGGTTTCTTGTTCTTTTTATTTTTTACAACTAAAATTACTAAAATAGATTTCGTGAAAACCCAGTTTATATCGGCACATTGGCCGTTTTTACTCTAACTTTTGGTAATTTAACGTAATAGATATGTTTTTGGGCTGGTCACAGTATTTCCGCCCTTATTTATTTTGTATTCCGTTACCTTGACCACTATATTTTAAAGCGTTACGCTGTGTATTTGCCTCGGAATTATGAAATTTATGATTCCAATGTCTTTTCCCTCGTTTTCAAAAAAACTATCGAGCATTTCGAAAAACGATTTCTTTATTTAAAGTACCATGCAAACATAATTCTTTACCAGAAACATATGGTAAACGAACTGATTCGAGAATTTTTTCGAGAAGAAGAAGAGTGTTTCCATGTGATGGATAATAAAGAAAAACACATCAGTGTAAAGTCACTACATACTGTCTCGATTTTATCACACAGAAATTTATTCTACATTTTTGTAAAACCAATGAATTCATCACTTGTGTTGGTCATAACCTAAAAGAATTGTTTAATGCGATTTACGTATTTTGAAAACGGTCTGAAAAATTATTTTTGTCGTGTGTAGATTATCAACAACGTTTGAACGGTACGGATTTTTTAAAATAGTTTTCAATTAAATGTTTGAAGAGAGATAATTTATGTCTTCGGTTAGTTTTATAAATTACGAATTTGATGTACGAGTTTTTAATTGAATGTAAATTTTTGTTCGTTTTCTAGATTTGCAAGATTCTCGAGGTAAAGATATATTTTGTTTTTATTACTTATTTTATTATCAAACTTTATATTAAATTCTCCTCAGAGTTTACTTATTTGTGATATTTGACGTTTCAACATTACATTTTCTTTGATTATTCATTTTTTTTTTTTTTTTTTTTTGGTTTCTCTAAAAATCATGTATTATAATTTATTATCTATAAACTAATAATATTATTAAAAATCATGAGATTAGTCCTTGGAGAAATCCTCTTGAAAGGGGGGGGGTTATAATAAAATAGTAGTATACCAACGTATTGTAATAATTGAACAACGTTGCAATTAAGAAATCTTCTCTGCAGTCTTAGTGATTTAGTGCAATATCTGTGTTTTGAACTGTTATAATATTATAGTGAAAACTAATTAGGTTATGTATAATGAACTTTCGAAAAAATTTCGGGTTGGGGTTTGAACCCCTTTCTCTCTGTATACGTGCCTGTTGCAAAAAATTATTAACTTTGTTGCAAGAGTTCATCTTAAAAGAAAATTGTTTGTCATACTTACATATAAATTATTATTATAAGTATAATTAGAATAATAATAATTACTATCAGTGAAATTATTATTTTAATTCGAGGGAGTAGGTTAGGTTAGGTTAGCTTTACACTTGTACGAAATTTTAATTAAATTACATAATATTATTATTATTTTTTCTAGATATCACGGAACTCAGTGGTAATTTTTCTTTTTTGCGGTTTTATTCTCTTATGAAATAAAATAACATAAATGTCCGAAAAATTTTTCTATATCATGTTTGTTACTAATTGATATATTGTACTTTATTTGAACATTTCTGAACTCAAATATTATTTTGTTTAACAATACATTTTAATATAATATGCTTGTAGTTAACATTCTCATACGTCATATTATGTTGTCATGCATATTCATTGAAATTTACCTTTAACTGATCAAAAAATTATTGGAAATAATAAATATTACGTGGTGAGTTTAACTTCACACTTTTTTTTTCTAGATGAACTCCGAAAATTGCTAAGTATGTAAATAATTTTATTGGTCCATAACTTAATGATTTTATATACTTATCTTGGAAAATACTTATCGTTTTGAAAGCAATCAAGTTAGAATAAAAAAAGCCGGACATACTTCGCACGATGGGTGTACTTCGCACGACGGGTGGTATTCTCTTGACGGGCGTATTAAATTTTAAAGAAACGATCAATTATTTCTTCAGTAAAACGATTCTGAACAAAGGAAGTTAATAATATAAGAAAAAAAAAATTACCAAAATTTTTTTTCACATTTTCAAAATTTTCTTGCTCCAAAATCTTTTTTATAGGATTTTCAATCTATGATTAAATTTTCATAAAATTCTGATCAAAAAATGATGGTTTTCGAGTAGGTTTTGTCAAATTTTGGGTAGTTTTTTCCAAAAAAAACATTGAAGAATTGAGAAATTAAAAAAATGACCTCTTTAAAGTACAATCTAGAGGCAAATCGGGTTTCAAAAATTTATTGATCGAAACTTTTGGACAAGTATTTCTATACGAAAAGTTGTACACAGAAAAAATAAACATCATTGTAAAAACACTAGCTTCTTCACTTCATTCAGAATCTAAAATAATGGAAATATAGAATTATCTAGCTGTTTGACTGTGATATTATTGATTTCAGTGTAAAATGAAAAATTCAGATCCTCCATAATATCATAAATGGATTAATTAAAATGATCATTAAATTGTGCGTTGTCATGATAACGATAAAAAAGTTTATTTACACATAGAAACGTTATACAAAATATTATTCAGTAAGCTAAATAATAACTGGTTTTTATTTATTTACATTTTAGTTCATGGCTATTTCATTGATTGTAAGTAGGATATTTATTTTATTTTACATAAACGCGTTTTTTTTTTTTTTTTTTTTATTTGAAGAATTATACACTCTCACTTGGGATATCCTCATGTATTTGGGTAACGTGTCACCTCGGTCACCTTGGTGGAGGTGCAGTAAGGGTGTCATAGTGTCAGGATCGCTTAAGGTAAGTATGTGTCTATACTAGGGTGACCATACGTCCTGTTTTATACAGGATTGTCCTTTATTTCGGCTCTGTGTCCTGTTGTCCTGACAAACTTCTCTCAGGACGCTTTTTATTCCGTAATTTCATGTCTGTCCCATATTAATCCCGTTTATTGACTTATTGTTGATTTAAAATTTTTGAAATTTTTGAAATGAAATTATTGAATAAAATAATGTAAGAATCTAGAAATCTTTTGGATATCATTAGAGCAATTATTATTATCGTAAAATGTGTATTAACAAGTTTTTTTTAGAAAGTTAAGTATACAATATGCATGATTTGAAGAAATTTAAAAAAGTATCAATTTAGTTTCATTTGTTATTTTATGTTTTTCAAAATAATGATTTTATGTGTTTAAATCTAATCTATAATAAGTAGTTTAAAAGTTATACTTTTGTCACGATTCTAAAACATAAATATACATATGAATACTTATTTATTTAAAAATATTATGAAAAACATTTCTGTCCTGTATTTTATTTTCTTAAATATGGTCACCCTAGTCTATACACAAATCGTGGCTCCGAAGTACCTCCATCGACTCCTCCGTGTTTGAGAACAAAAACCTCGGATAAACGTGGTGGCCGATGGTTTTAAAATAGGAAACACGGAATGTAAGATACAGGTTGGAGCACTGGGAACAGTAGTATTAGCTGACCATGACGGATAAGGAACTTGCTTTGTCTGCAATTCAAGAGACTAAATTGGATTTCTAGTGACATTTACAAGAGGACAATGTCAATGAGACAAAATTGAATTTCTACAATCAGCTAGAAACAGTTTGCTACTTACATAGAAACGGTGTTCTTACACGATCGAGATGGTGCAAAGAGATTTCGAAGGAGAATCTTAATACTAAAAGCCGATTGAATGTGAAATTATAAACGTGTAATGTAATGTACACACGTGAAACGTTTAATGACAAAAAATCCGGACACGTTTCGCACCATGGGTATTCTACGCTCCTCGGAATATGGAAAAACCAAAAAACAAAAAAAAAAAAAAATCTATTGCAAAAGCGGCCAACGAGATATTAAATTACGGACTACAAGGACAGCCGTCGTGCCCGATGAATTAACAACAGAAGTAATATAGCAAATTCGAGATAAAGCCATAGTTATTCTCGCGTGAAGGCACTTGGCAATTTAATAATGAAAAAGATCATTTTGTTCTAAAGTATTTTAACGTAGTTTTATATTTTGTGTTTTTTTTTTTTTTTTTGTAGTAGAAAATGATGAAGAAATATCGGGCGGTATGATTTACGCTTTAATAAACAATTTTTTAATTTAGTGTTCTAATTAGTATTGAATATTTCTCATAGCGTTCAACTATTTTAATTAATAAAAAAACTAAAACTTGATGCGATTTACATTTTACCCTTTTATTGATAAATTTATGCACCATACTCGCCGAAAATTGAATCCAGTTTAATTATATCAGTTATATTTTATGCATACTTACAAGGTATAATATGCACATAAGGAAATTTTTGTTAATACGAAACATTTGATTCATCATCAAATTATTGCATTTTTACAATTACAATTAGAAACATTTATAAAGCTATTTGTTTCACAATATTTTCAATATTATTCATGTACGTTCTTATTCTCTCTGAAATTGAATTGTTATCTTCTAGTTAGCATTATCATAAGATGTTCTCGAATTTTGAACTCTCAAATTTATTCATATTGGTATAGGATAAAAAAAAATCAAAAATATCCTTGTCGGTGAACATTTTTCTTTTATTTTTTTTTATGCAAGCAAATTAATTGAATTTTATAATTGTTTTTTATAACATAAAACATTTATGCACTTACTAGTGCGCTTAAATATTATTATAACATATTATTGATTGTTTTCTAGACGTGGATGAAGACTATGGTAAAATAATATTATGTTGTTTGTAGTAATTAGTTTCATTTAAGATTCGTATCTAGGCGATTGAAAAAATTCTCTTATTAGTTATTATACTTTATTATTACTAATCATTATCATGTATATTATGACTTTTGTGCTCAGTACATTCATTATGTAAGCGATTTTTAATTATTAATATAATATACTTAATACACCCACATCATGCATTCAACCGGTGGCGTGCCCAATACGAGCAAGATCTATCCCCCCACCCACGGTGTATAAGAACTTTCCAAACATTCTTGTAACACAATATATTTTAAGTATAAATGTAAACATTTTGATATATACCGTTCTTTAACTGGTTCAACAATGTTTTATAAAAATATAAGCAATATTCTCTATAACAAGTAACCGTGTTAACATAACTCAAGAACTTTCCTGTATGTATGTTATGTATAAATGTAAACGTAAGATTTTTCTATTCATGATCTTCCAGGAATTATTCATGAAAATCGTTCATTATGTACTTATTATTATGATATTTGTAAAAACTACTACTTGTAAATAATGTATAATATATCTTTACATTTTTGTCGTGACACATCGTTTTGATCGTACTAAATTTTTCGTGAATATTAATAATACGAATAATAATATTATTTTGTTTTATTCAGCACGCCTACGGAGTTACATTAGTTACGTCGAATCGAATACCGGCACATGTATGTTTGATTAGTTTAAGACGTTCAAATGTGTTATTTACAAACCTACGTTTTTTTTTTAAAGTACATTGTTTCATTGTTTTATAATATAGTATAATAAATGGATTTTCGCAATATGATTTTCGTCCTAATAATATGATAGATGTGATAGTTTTTGAGTTTTGTTGTTACTCAATCACGTTTAAAGTACAAAACGAATATTTATGAAATTTTATTTTGGTTCTTTCATTTTGATTCTTGGTCCAGGAAAGCATATCGGGCACTTTTCGTCCTAGAAAAATCACAAATATGCATACCTATATTTTAATTACAATTAAATTTAAATAGTTGCTTAGTAGTTATGATCTCATATAACTAATATAACTGAATAATCAAATATTTAATTTTTTTTTAATAATCTTATATATTTAAATTTCAGGTAATACAAAAGGTATTGATTTGACAAAATAAGTGTATTAAATGAGTTAACCTAATTTGTAGAAAAGAAAATATCTAGAATTATAAAAGGAAAATACGCATTTATTTCAGTTATTCATACTCTAAATCTACAAAAATTATGAAAGTATAAAAAAATCAATAAACCTAATATTGTTAATTTTACATTGATTAAGTATATAACTATATAAGTATAGTGATTTTTGTTTTTGTTCTTTGAATTTCATTAGCTTTGATTATAAATATAATATTATAATATAGAGACAAATTATGTTTCAAAAAGTTTTGGACAAGTATTTCTATACTAAAACGCGTACACACAAAAAATTAATTATTTTTGTTTTTAAAGGCGTTGTAAAAATAATAAAATTTACAATGGTTAATATTCAATTCGGTTATAATAATACAAATATAATACAACATGAATACATTAGAAATAAGTTAAGGAAATTATGTAACGAATCATTCAAAACTAAATGTTATATTTTCCAAATTTACTTATAAATGTATAATATTGTATAATAATATTGGTTTATTATTTAAAAATTTTAGAAAAATCGAGTTCACACCTCAATGCAGAAGAATTACCTGGTATGTTTAATTAATTTCAATTTAAATTATTAAAATCAAAAAAATCTAATAGTATGCCTAGTGGTTAATCTAACCAGAAATAATTTTGTGACCGTCTAAAACTACTATTAGTTGCAAATAAACTGCTAGTATTTTTATAGGAAAAAATACAAATTAATTTATGTAGATTTAACTAGACGAGCGAAATTGTTTTGAAATTTTTGTGTATTTTAAATACTAATACTGATCACAAACAATAATACTACATTACTACGCCTACAAATGTGGTGTTCTTATATATTTTTATTATAGTTTTTATTTCAGCATTTTTTCGCTATATTTTTTATTTTTGATTGTAGACTATGATGAAATCGTCCGTGGCAGTTCTGTGGTTATAAGTACATATTATATTGTTATACATTTTTGTATTAATTAATCTTTTTTTTTTTTTTTTTTTGATGCTGATGTAATGGTGAACAACATTTGCACTATAATAGTTGAGATTTCTAAATAGGCACTTATTACTTTTTATCACAATACATTAATTCAACATTCAATTTACTTGATTCTAGGTTATGCGGACGGTAATCATAATCATTTTGATAATAATATCGACATATTTCTTTCAAGTTATCTTACGTTTTCAAACAATTGCACCAAGATAATATCTATAAATGGTTAATAATAATTTAATGTTTTCGAGTGGCGAGAAAACGGAAGAAAATTATATTTTGAAAATGAGAATTTTAGCACTTGAAAAGGAATTTTATAATCGATATATTTTTATTTTTTCAGATCATAACTTGATAAGATCATTTTGCCCTAATGAAAAATAATGAATACAATCCACTATAACATTTACTATATATCATTATAATTTTATTATTTATTCATGGATATCAAAGTCTGTTATTTATTTATTTATTTTTTAACTATATATGTTTGTTTTAATTTATGTATCATTATTTTAAAGATATTATGACATTATTATTTATTAGATACTCGTTACAAAAATATATCTGAAAAAAATTAATTCATATAAAATGTATGTTTTTTATTTTTTTATTATCCCATTGTTTTCTTTACTGTACGAAATACGTATAATAGAAGGTACAAGAAAAAAAAATAATAATCTGGCATCATTACCCATAGGTATTCTTCATTGCTCGAGTTAGGTATGAAAAAAAATTGATGTTGATAATTTTAAAAATTTATTGCAAATAGAAAAAAAAAAGTAAAATGTTATATTATGTTAGTAATGAGAAGAGAGATATTTAAATTGGTAAAAATACAATGATATACTATCGGTGTAAGTTGGTTGGTAATAAAGTGCAGTTTATTTAATAAAATGTAAAACTAACATAAATATTATAATGTGTTCAAGTATTTCTACACAGAAAAAAAAAATGGAAATAAAAAATAAACATAATAATTGTAAAAACACTAGCTTCTTCGCTCTAATCAGAATCTAAAAAAAAAAAAAAAAAAATAATAATGATAATAATTAAAGATAATTAGGTGGGTCATCTCCTCGCCCCTTACGTTATTCAATAAAATAATATAAATTTAATGATGTACATAATTTCTCGATGAGTATTCGCTTCGAAAAGTATACATTATTGTAAAACCAGTACTTCGCCTTTCGACCGGAATCTAAAAGACTTGTAGATTCTTCGTTGGTGAATAATATTTTAACAACTGGCACTTACCACATCCAACAGGTGGCACACGTGTGATTATGAATCCGATAACTCGGTCAAGTATAAAATATTAACCGCGAACGTTTACTCTGTGTGGTGAAAAATAAAAAATAAAATAATTCTTTACATCAATTTTAAACACTTCTGTGTGTTAAGTTTTACTCTTAAAGTTCACACGAGTTTTAGTTAGAAAAAAATATATTGTTTACATACATTTAATTTTTCAAAAATGAACGTGCTCAGTTTTAAGTTTTTAGTTCTGGTTGTCATCGATTTAAGCATTTATTTTTCATCGGTTTCTTCTGTTTTACCAAATAACCCGGAATCAGAAACTAAAGGTTAGCATGTTATAATAAATATTCTGTATACAATAACGCATTTTATAATTTATACCAGTAATAACGTGTAAATCGATTTGATTATCTGTAAAAATCGACGCACACGAATTGCCTCCCAAATTCAGATGGTACACTTTTTAGATTCTGAACAAAGTGAAGAAGCTAGTGTTTTTACAATGATGTTTATTTTTATTTTTTTTTTCTGTTAACACTTTTTCGTATAGAAATACTTGTCCAAAAGTTTCGATCAATA
>JAIPRM010003888.1:0-24570 GCA_025469315.1 Stegophylla sp. TES_Ste_2020 | reverse complement strand
TATCAAAAATCAAAAATTTTATTGCATAAAAACTAACAAAAAACGAGATATTTCCGAAATTTTCAAAATGCTGCACTTAACTCAAAATTGATCAAATCTTTTTGAAATTTTTATGGAATTTTTTCGTCACTATTTTTAGTGGATGGTGAAAATTTCAAGTTCTTTGCTGCATTATTTTAGAAGTTATGTCAAAAAGTAATTTTAAATTTTACGGAAATTGCGGTAATTGCATATTTTGCCGTTTTTTGAAAATTTTTTTCAGTTTTTTCGCATTATTAAAAAAAATATTGAGAAATTTGAAAAATGACCTATCAAAAGTACCAACTAGATCCGATTTTGGATCTATAAAGTTACTGATCGAAACTTTTGGACCAGTGGTTCTATACGAAAAAGTGTTTACAAAGAAGAAAAAAAAATAAACATCATTGTAAAAACATAAGCTTCTTCACTATGTTCAGAATCTAAAAAAAATTATGAAAATTCATAAGGTTAATGACAATAAAATGCTGAAATGTTATCATTTTCAGAAGAATGAATGGGTCATTTTCAACTTTTTTGAGATTAAAAAATTTTAATTTTTTCTTTTAGTGAACATTTTTAAAATTTAGTTTAATCAAATTAAAATATCAATTAATTTTAGTTTTTACCCCTGTGTATCTTATTAAAAGGTATAATGTGATTATGTTTGTTATCTATAGAGTTATTACAATGAGTAAATTTTGATAGATCACCCTGTATATTTGTTTTGGTAAAGTTGTGACTTAGACTGTTGATAGATAGTTTATTAGTGTGTAGGTAATTAAAATTAGTAATTACTGAACAGCAAAAATGATGACAGCTACATTGTGTTTTTGCATTAATCCTTTTATTTGAGTCATTTATTGATAATAGTGATCTTTAAATAATCCTATAATTAGAAACCAATCAAACAATCAAATAAATTGATATATTATAATAATTAATGGTTCTTTCTAGGTAAATGAACATGAAATAATTTTTGTTTATAAAATACTATAAGTAATTTTATGCCAAAATTAGATAAACTGACAAAATATTTTTGAAAATATTAATTAAATTCATATTTGATAAAATAATGAGCCACATTGTGTTATACATAGCTTCTACTACACTGATGAAAACTTATAATTATAGAATTATCCAAGTTATTTGTTCTTGAGTTTGTGAGGTACCTACGGAGATTTATGTAAAATCTAGAAAGTATAGATACAATTTAAAAAAAAGCCAGCTATACTTTGTACCTTGGGTGGAATACTCTTAGTGGGTGTTTTGAATTTTAAAGAAGCAATTAATCATTTCTTCAACAAAACAATTCTGAGTAGAGCTTCAGTTAATATAGAACAGTAAATAGTAATTGTCAATATGTTTAACATTTGTTATTTAATAACAGAATAATCCATGTTCCATTCATTATTATTTTTGTAAGTTATCATATTTGCATAAGTTATGTAATAATGAGTTCTAGTATCATTAAGTAATTGAAATCCGAATAGAATAATAATATTAATTCATTTTTGTGTGATTGTACATTGATATACATATTTTACTGATATAAACATATTAAACTGAAATGTTGAACTAAAAATTATTTTGTTACATACAACATTTATGAAGAACAAAAATTGATTTTCATTTATTTCCTTTATTTCCTCATATATAATGAATATTCCATAAATAATTTCAAATTACAATAAAACATATCATAACAAAATAATAAAGTGACTCTAATTATTATAAATAATAATTGACCGATGTACTCAGTGTCAAAAATATAGAAGATGGTAAAAAAACATAACATTTGGATGTACGATACACTAGAAATATTGAAGCCTACTAAACTATTTGTTCATAAATGTTCACATTTTTTTCAATCAAACCCTTGTAAAATGTTTAATTATTCGTGCATAAACATTTTTATTGCACCAAAATATTTACAAAGGAAGTCTCCACCTTGGTACAAAGTTTCATAAAGATTGGATTTTCTTTTACGTACATTTAAAATTTTAGATAAATTTAATGAATTCAGTCAAAATGCCAACTTCAAACAGTTATAGAAAAAAAAGTTGACTTACAATTTTTGAATTATTTTAGGTCAATTAGACATAATATGTGAGTGAGGTCATATTAAATATTTAAGTCTTAATATAAAGAATAAAAAATTTTATGAGATAAAAATTTACAAAAAACGAGAAATTTCCAATATTTTCAAAATGCTAGACTTAATCTAAAATTGTTCAAATGTTTTTGAAATTTTAATGAAGTGTTCTCGTGACCTACCATTTTTAGTAGTTAATGAAAGTTTTAAGTTTCGAGCTACATTATTTTTGAATTATGTATGTTAGAAAATAATTTTTAATTTTATGAAAATTCCAGTTAAGCATATTTGACCGGTTTTCATTAATTTTTCTATAGATTTTCCCCGTTTTCGGAAAAAGTATTGAGAAATTTAAAAAATGATGTATTTAAAGTAACATCTGAATGTGATTTTGAATCTATAGAGATATTGATAAAAACTTTTGGACAAGTTTTTCTTTTCGAAAAGGTGTTCCCAGAAAGAGAAGAAAATAAAATAGATATCATTGTAAAATCATAAGCTTTGCTTTGCTTAGAATCTAATAATTGAAATTATTAAATACGTATAATAAATGTAATAAATTATTTTAAAATGTGTTTTGCCGACAATGATATAATGCATATTATACTGATTAAAAAAAAGTTCATAGTATCAGCATATTTTTTTATGAATCATTCTTGTTTTCATCATAATAATAATTATATATTTTAGAAGCAAGTGAACATAAAAACAAATATATATATATATATATTAAATTTCATAGTTCATAATAATTAAATTATATTTCAATGCATATTGACATAGTGTTTGTTGTGTTTTTTATGTTACAATAATTATTGTTTTAATTATTAATCAAATTAAGTTTATATTTAAATGTGATGCCCAAATTTATTTTGAGAATAGTTTATTAAAATCACAATACAGTTAAATTTGATATTATCTATTAAAAATAATATATATCATAATTAAGCTGCAATATATCAGGTTTATTATTTATTATATATTAAAATAATGAAATCATTGCCTAATAAAACATAAAATATTATTTACAGTGTTGTTAATCATGACGTGTTTAACTTTGAGTGTTCATACATTATTTTATGAAATTTGTTAATAGTACCATTGACACATATTGGTTATAAACTGAAAGTCCTACACAAATTTTTTGTGTATTTTATTTACATCAATTTTTGTTTAAACTTAAGGCTGTATAGAAATCATAATTTGTATCAATGTTTTAAACATTAATATTAGTGTTCAGTAAGTAGGTAGTTCATTTTTTTGTTAAAAATATCAACCATTTGACATTGAAAAATGTGTATTATATTTTAATAGTATACATACAAAATATGTTGTATATTCAGATAAATTATAATATATATACAACCCACTAAAATAAATGTATAATTTCTTTTTAGATTAAAAAACCATGATAACCAAGCAATACTTTATAATAAATCTGCTTCGAAGTTTGCCTGAACGTCAGTTCAATGCCATTTTGGAATGACAGAGTAGCTTCAGGTAAGAACCGTGTATACAAAATATTAATGTTTATATATATATATATGAAAAAAGCAAAAACAGGGCCTGAAAAAATATTTGGTTTCTATTTATGGTTGATCATTACTCATTATACTTAGCTTTAGACTAGATCAGTCAAAAATAAAATGACTCAGTTTGATTGGAAATGCATAAACACAGAGTGTAAGACTTCATAACGAAAATATACTAAATTGTATATTTCTTTACTCGCTCACTAGTCAAAAGTAAACAGTCATTAGTATGGCTGTGAATTTAATGCATTTGCAAGTTTTTTTGCTTCTTTGTATAAAAAAATGGATTCAGCCAAAATTTGTTTTGTACTATTTATAATGGAAATACAAAATCTTGATTTGCAAATATTTTCATATTTTATGGTTTAGTGTTTAGTGCATATAAATTCATATTTGTATTATTTCTTTGAATTAATACTATTTTTATATTTTAATAATATTTATATTCTTTTTCTCAGTTTAATTTGACACACATAATTGAAGAATGATAAAATAATATGCACAAAAAAAACAAAAAAAATGTACAACCAACCTATCTAATTATTACTATCTACTTTTTTTTTTTGATAGTTATAAATAACTTATTGATTAATAAAATTATAAATTTCCCTAATTTTTGCAAACCCATAATCCATAAATAAATTCTGAATCTATACAAATTAGAAACATATGTAGGTACCTGATGTAGGTAACCTAACCTAACAATAATTAGTAAAAATTATTAATTTCAGTATTTTTTTTTTTTTTATAATAAAAACATTTTTCTGAAGTATTTTTTGATGTTTTTGCATATTTTAGAATTTTTAATGCATATTATTGCATATTTTGAAATTTTCAGTGCATATTTTTCCTGTTTTAAGTGCATTAATACATACATAATCGATACTTTTTTAGTGCATTAAATTCGCAGGTCTGGTCATTAGTGATAAAAATAACTATATTATTAAGTATTAATTGTATTTATGAAATAGTTCAGGCCGATCCAGTTTCATATAAATGAAAATTGAGTCTTATTGAACCCCCCCCCCCAAAAAAAAAAAATTACGTTCCAAATCTGAGTGGAAATAAAGTTTTTAATTTAGTTTCAGGCCGGTGTTTGCTCAATAAAAACTGCTTATGCTGTTCGGTTGTATGTATTAGGTATAGAATGTATACCTAATACATTCTATAAATATATATACGAATCTTTCAGATGAACTGCATGTAGTGGTGTAATTAATGATTCATCTAGTGATTTATATGATAGTTTTTAAAAAAATATAATTTACTTTCTTATGCACATATTTATGTGAACAGTAATTTGTTGTTTACTTTTATTTCCTTTATATATATATATATATATATATATATATTTCCTTTCTTTTATTTCCTAACAAAAAATTGTATTATGAGTTTTTTTTAGATAATTTATCCCAGAATTAAATAATTTATTATACAATAATTTATTTATACAATTTTTCAAATATTTTTAGGATCATAAATACCAAGTTAAGCAATCGTGATGTTCAACTTCATGAAAAAAAGTTCAGGTTCCCATAGTGTAGTGAACAATGGGAGCAGTTCTGGATATGGATCACAGGGTTCAGCTAATAATCAATCTGAAGAAAAAGAGCAAAGAAAAAAAATGAAAAAAATGCGAAAAGAAAAGGAAAAAAGAGAAAAGGGCAGTTTTAGTATGTCTTCTGATGATTTGTTAAGATTAGATGAGGTAAGGTATTTTTGTACTTTTTGTTTAAAAACGATTTATTTTCATTTCATACTTTTTAGGTAAGAAAGTCTTTAAAGTTACGTACAAGGCGTAAAGAAAAACAAAAATTGCCAAGTGGAATAACAGCAGATTACAGTGCTAATTTCTTTGCTCCATTAAATCGTGATGAAACTGATGAATCTATTCAAACCCCCCCTCTTCCTCCACGTCGAGGAATACTCAAACCTCCACCAATTTTAGAACATGGACCATTACAAGATCTTGATTCAGATTCTCTTCTACAAACTAATACACTTAAAAATGAATTAATTGTCTATGAAAATGTTCCAAGAGTATCAAGTATAGACAGTCTTACCGATTCAACAAATAGCAGTTTTGCTACACCGTTCAATCTTAGTCCTTCAGGAAATGATTATATAACTGATGAGTTTGATGAAAACTTAAGACTTCCGTGTGTTCCAGTGGTGAAAATAGAGCCTCGAGTATTAACTATTAATAGAAGAGCTGGCCCTGGTAGCGATTTTGGATTCTCATTAAGGCGAGGTCTTGTGTCAGAAAACTCAACTAAAAATTTGAAACCAGTGATTTTTGCTGAACCTGGACAAGACAAAACACATTACACTGGGCTTCTTCCAGGAGATAAATTACTAGAAGTAAATGGTAGTCCTGTTTCTGAAAAAAATAGAGATGAAATAATTGATATGATTAAATCATCAGAAACAAGTGTAATAGTCAAGGTAAATTAAACAAAAATATCATATATTGTTGCTTTATAGTTATATTTATAATTATATAATATGTTTATTAATAGGTAGAACCGGCGTTGGAACTTAATGAACTGAGTCAAAAATATTTAAGCAGTCAAAGTGGAAATACTTTGGTAAGTAAAGAACTATATTATTGTTGTCTTCTTTTTGGTCATTAATTAATCTAGTTATGCCTAAACAAAAGAGTTCAAGGCTCAATTTTACAGTTTATTAGCCAAAAATCTGAACACTTTACATCATGGGTATTCTTTGCACCTCAGGTGCTCTGGGCGGGTGTGTTGAATTTTAAAGAAATGATAAATAATTTTTCAATAAAATGATTCTAAGCGAAGCTTCAATTACTATGCAATACCAAATAGTAATTGTCAGTATGTTCAAAAATTATTAGTTAATAACAGAATAATCTATGTCCAATTCATTATCCTGTAAATTATCAAATCTGTAAAATTAGTTATGTAATAATAAGTAATAGTATCATCAAGTGGTCGGAATTCACCCAGAATAACAATATAAATTCATTTTTGTGATTATATACTGATATTACATATTATACTGATATACATACATTGAACTTAAATGTTGAACTAAAAATTATTTTGTTACATACAACATTTACCAAAAACAAAAATAGATTTTTCATTTATTTCCTTACACCTAATGAATATTCTATAAATTATGTCAAATTACAATAAAAAATAAATATCAAAAAAATTATAATTATAAAGTGACTTGAATTATCGTAAATGAACAATAATTCATTATGATATAATTAGTATATAGTGTTTATTTCCTCTGGTCAGTAAGTGTTGAAAAAATTTTTCAGGTAGTGTTTTCGAACACATACCATTCTCTCCTTGAGACTGAGGTTGTTCCATTAAATTATATTTGTATTTAACATAAAACGTCAAATATTCAATTTTCAAAATTGATTAATTTGGTTACTATTGATGACTGTGAATTTAAGTTTGTACCATCTTACTCAGTGTCAAAAACTACATATGATGGTGAAAAACATTGTCAACATTTTAGATGTTCCATAAACTAGAAATTTACCATACTATTTGTCTGTACATGCTCTTAGAAAAACTATTAAAAGTTTTGAAAGATGACTTACAAAATTATTAATTAAATGCAATTTCTGATCTAAAAATTTGTATGAAAATTTTGATCAGTATTTCTACCAGAAAGTGTCTCCATACATTTAAAAACATTTAAACATACATTAAAAATAAAAAATAAAATATAAATTGAAACACAGAATTATGAAACTAGTACATTCTTTGCTCCACTTAGAATCTAAAAATATAAGAATAAATATTATTATATAATTATATCGAATATGATATTGAAAAATATCTAATAATTCACCACATTCAACATAAAAAACAGTAAGATAAATGAGTTTTAGAATAATTTTAAGATCCATTACTTTTTAAATACATTTCTAATAATTTTAGATTCTGAGTGGAGCGAAGAAGTTGGTGTTTTTATAATAATGATGTTTATTCTTTTTATTATTTGTACAAGTTTTCGTATAGAAATTTTTGTCCTATAGCTTTTTTAATCAAAATTTATCTCAATTAGGTATTTTTGGGAGGTTATTTTTCAAAATTCTCAATAGTTTTAATAAACTTTCACAAAAACACTTTTAAACCTTTTTTAATCCAAACTTAGAGAAAATTTAAGTATAGATAGACAATGATGTGAAAAATATGTTTCTCACTTTTTTTTCTCTTCAAATTTTTTTTTTCTGTTTTCAGTTAATACAACATACAGCTGGCTGAGTACAAAATAATTATTTTTGTATTTTTTATAACTATATAATTTTTAAGTAAATTTTCTTATTTAAACTGAAGTTCTGCTCAGAATGGTTATTTTGAAAAAAATTATGTATCACTTTTAAACATCTTACACGCCCCCACCAAGACCCACTCAACGAGTGAAGAATATTCATTGTGCAAAGTATATCCAGCTTTTTTTTCTATGTATATGTTTTTGTATATAAATATTTATCTAAAAATACTGTAAATAATTAGCAAAAATGACTTTAAAAATTAAACTTGACCAGAAATGCAAAATAAAAGTTTCAAAATTGATTTTGTTGTTACATGACTCAAATATTGTTTTAAAGTAGCTAAATTTTATAAACATCTAAAAATATGCATGTCCCTATTAATTCACATCCTTACTCTTAACACAATGTGTGATTTATGGCTATAGTTAATAAGGGTTGGAAAAACAAGGTCGAATTAGCAATGGGTTCCACCAAGCACTAACCATTTTCTCAGGGGGTTTTAGATATAAATGTTTGGAAATTTTTGTTATTAATATGCAATTTAAGGCAAAAAAAACCATAGGTAATTAGAAAAGAAATGAAATTCTTGCTTTATTCTAAGTCTTAATTTATTAAACAAATATTTAAAATATTATTTGTTGAAAAACTCATTAGAAGTTTTAAAGTTGGGTATAGAATACATGCATAAATAAAAATTTCAAATATATTTTTAAAATTATTTTTATTTTATTTTCATTTGTGAACATAAGTATTTTTTCATTTAATGAAAAATCATTTAGTTTTATTAAACTACTTAAAATATAATTCTTTTTATTACTTTTTGTAGTAATTTTACTATATATTCTGTATTCTTTTGTAATATAATATTCATTCAAATTTCAATTTTATTATTTTGATTATAATAACATTATATTCTAACACAATATACAGACTAAATAAAGTGTTATAATGATAGTTGTATAAACAATGGAATATATGTTTATCGTTGTTGTTTGCTTTATGAGTATGTGATGACATTGTGGTGGACATAAGAAAGTATTTCAAGGCCACAGAATTTGCCAGGATACTTTTTAAGTTTTTAATATTATATTTATCATGTGATTTGTCCTTAAGATGTGTAAAATTTGTTTGATTAAACATAGATGTCTGCATAAATATTTCATTATCTTGATTTCATTTATCTTATTTTATATTTAATAAATTATTACTATTTACCATTTAACAACCTTGTTTATATGTTATAAATCACTGTGGTATGACTAAATATTTAAAGATTTTATTTTAAAAAGTAATGTTTTACTACATTTTATTATAATTTATTCACTATATTTGATCTTATTGAATAAACTAATTGCTAGATTTTTTAGGCGTAAAACTTTTATGTAGACAGTGTATTTTTTTTTTAAATATAATAATATTATTTGTTTGAAAATTGGTATTTCAATTGATTTTATTGTTATAGGCTATCCCAAAGTTAAAATAATATATTATTAAATGTTACTTACCTTTAAGTATGACAAATGAATAATCAAATAACATTACTGTTCTAAATATTGAATTAGATATTTAGATGTGATTAAATAATGAAAATATGATAATTTAGGTTTGGATTTCTAGGCAAAAAAAAAGAACATGTGACATACATATCAGAAATATGTAATAATATGTAAAAAGAAAAAATGTATTACAAACTAATACAATATACCTATAGTTTATATAAAAAAATATTAGACGATTGAAAAAATGTTTTTAAAGTATAAGAATAACATTATTTTTATGACAATATATTTGAAAATAATTACAATAGGTATTTATTTTAAATTATTACGTGACAAGTACCAGAATGAGGAACAAAAAATTGTTTTCAAGTTTTTGAATTGAAAACTATCTACAGCTGTCTAGTAGGATACTTTTGTATTTTGGTATCACACGATATAATAAGTACATGAAAAATCTTTAACAGACAATTCATTATCTTTATTCAAAGTTATAATATATCAGTATAGTTTAGTGGCACATTAATGAGGGGGCAAAAGGGCATTTGTACTGGTTGGAAGTTTTGAGAAAGCGATAAATTGTTTAGAAAATATTTGTACATACAAATATTTCTACTAAAATGCTTACAGATAAAAAAAATTAAACATTATCTTTTCTAAATTCAAACTATATACCTATCTCTCTGAAATACAAGTGGAGATAATGGTGTTTATAATTTTATACTATAATATAATAATATGTTAACATATATATTTAACAGTACACCTAGTAATACCATGTATTGATTTTTAATGCACCCCTGGTACAGTCATTATATTCACTTTTCATTCAAATTTTTCAAACTTCGAGTTATTTAAAATGTGTTTACCTGTCGTTTTTTTTTTTTTTTTCAGAACAAAATAATAATTTTACTATTGTTTTTTGATAATAAATTACTGTACTTAAAATTATTTAAATTATTGTTTAATTTTTTTTCACATTTTTAAAATTTTCTTGTCCAAAAATATTTCTCATTTTATTGTCTTTCTATATTTAAATTTTTATTGAGTTTAGATAGAGAGAAAAATGATAGTTTCTAAATGTTTTTTGTTAAATTTTGGGAAGTTTTTCCTAAACTATTGAGAATTTTGAAAAATGTCTTCTCAAAAGTATCATATAGAGGAAAATTGTAATTTAAAAAGTTGTTGAAACTTTTGAATAAATTATTTCTGTACGAAAATGTGTGCAAATAAAAAATGAAAAAAAGAAAAATTAATCATCATTATTGTAAAAACACTAAAAAAGCTTCTTCGTTCCATTCAGAATCTAAAATGATTCAATTTAATCAAAGTCATATAATAATATGTTAGAGGATTATCATTTACAAGTAAATTGAAAATAATTGTTCTTGTTTATTTGTCCTCAATTGAGATGTTATAATGGAAACATGAATTATTATTGATATTTCATTAAAGCCTTATATTTTTTGATAAAGTGAAATGATAAAAATATTTCAATGCGTCATTTAAAAATAGTTTACCATTAAAACTTTTGTTATTCAGGATTATCTTATTGCATAATTAGTTATTAAGTTATAACATATAATGAACATGATATTAATACACAATCTATAAAGATTAAAGTTATGTGATTGTATAAGTACTTAATTTGAATGATTAAAATTAAATTCTTACTTCTGTGATATTAAAGTTTATCATAATTTTAACACATAATATCTACTTATTATTTTCGTCATGGACGTGCTCAAACATACATACAGTTATTGCTGGGAAAACAAATGTGCAAAAACAATTTTATTTTTGCATTCTTATAGATTATAATATTTTAGATTCAGAATGGAGTGAAGAAGCTTATGATTTTATTATGATGTTTATTTTTTTATTTTTTTCTGCTTCTGTGAAAACTTTTTCGTATAGTAATATTTGTCCAAAAGTTTCGATCAGTAACTTTTTAGATCGGAAATCACATTCAAATGGTCCTTTAGAAAAGTTATTTTTTTTAATTTCTGAATTCTTATTCATTTTAAAAACGAAAAAAACTGTCGAAAAATTTACTAAAAATATTAAAATATGCTATTATCAGAATTTTTATTAAAATTAAATTTGTTTTTTAACATAACTTAAAGAATAATAAAGCTAAAAATTTGAAACTTTCTCCAACTACTAAAATTGGTCACATAAATACTTCATACACATTTCAAAAACATTCAATCAATTTTGAGTTAAGTATAGCATTTTGAAAATATTGGAAATTTCTAGTTTTTATTCATAAAATTTTGATTTTTTGGTATTAAAACTTGAAAATTTAACAGATGCAGGTCGATCGATCTGCAGGCCAAGCTTAAAAACAGAATAAATGCGCCACTCCTGTAATGTATAATGATGGTCGCTTGTACAATGCTTCTTATACTCTACACAACTAAATGCAGTTAAGTGGTATTCATAATGGCTGGGGAGGCAATATAAATGAAGATATTTTTATGGATTCTTTATACTTATGCTTATAATAGCTGTAAAAAGAGACAAAAATCAACATTCTGAGTTCATCCCATCTTAAGTTCTAAGAGTGCTAAAACAGTCGATTTAAAGTAAAATTTCATCTTATCCTTTAAACGAGATAGAGAAAAAAAACTGCTTAATCAAATTTAATGAAATGATGAGTATATCATTGTTTTGTTTAACATTAGGGAATACGAAAAAAAAAAAAAATCGAAAAACTCAAAAACTCTTTAAAATCTCCCCGAAAAGTGCTAAGGGTTGTTTTTATGCAAAAATCTGTTCTATGGCGTAATTGATATACATTTACCAAATTTCAAGATATTTTAACAATCAAACCTTTAAACAAGATAGAGAAAAACAACTCAATCAAATTAAATGAAATTTTGGATACACTTGTTTTATAAAACACTAGGGAACATGGAATAAAATTTGAAAAACTCGAAACTACTCGAAAACTTTTCCCCTCCTCTCGAAATTTTTACCAAAAATTACACACTTTAACGTACATAAAAGAAAATTGGCCCGACCCATTTTTTTGAAACTTAGTGCTTAGATAGAGAATTTCATTGCGAATACTTTGGTGTAATAAAATTTTGAGCGAACAAAGAATTAAACATTTTACAAGGGTTTGATTGAAAAAAAATCGGAGAAAGTACGGAAAAATATATTGCAAAATAATTGTAATTTATAAAAACTCAAAAAGTTCGTAATGTTTTATCAGCATCGTATGTATTTTTCGACGCTGAATACGATGGTATTAATTAAATTCCACGTGCATCATTAGTTTTCTAATTATTTTATTCTATTTTGAAAATTCAATATTTTCGGTTATACTAAATACCTACTATTTCAACTCAACGTCCAACGATGTTAATGTGGCACAATGGAAAGACGATATTGCTTCCATGTGACGTACCGAGTTCGTATCAAACTCGGTTATCCGAATATTTTTCATTTTTTTTTTAACCGCGCCACAATAAACATTAGTAAAAATTATGTTACAGTGCATACCTAAATGTCGATTTATTTTATTTTACTATGATGCTTATATTTTATTGTTATTTGAAATTATTTATGGAATATTCATTAGGTGTATGTGAATATATGAAAATCGATTTTCATTTTTCGTATAATATGTTGTATGTCACAAAATAATTTATAGTTCAACATTTAATTTCAATTCTTCAAAACTGATAATTATTATTGTGTATTAGTTCAAGCTCCGTTCAGAAAAGAAATGATTTATCGTTTATTTAAAATTCAATACACCCTTCAAGAGTATCTTACCCGACGTGCGAAGAAAACCCCGACGAGCGAAGTTCAATTACACATTTTTGTTTTATTAGTTTTTCGCTTGGAAAAATATTGAACATTTTGAAAAATGACTCTTTGGGCTAAGTACGAAAAAGAAGAAATTTCTAATATACCAAGATGCGGGATAATTTTCACTCTCCGAAAATAGGAAAACCTAACAAAACACAAACCACTACTATGAACGTCTTTATTTTGCTCAGAATTTAAAAAGGAATTGAAAAGGACCTATCCTTTCTCATTCGCTTCATAATTACGCATCTGCACTTGAAAATGAATGAGAACAAACTGAAAATCTACCTATATAATACTAAGGTTTATTGTACAGGTTGTGCCAGTATGATTTGTCGAATGCGATAACTTTTGTTCTATTAATAATTTTCAAATTCGGAATTTTATGCTACAGTTTTAGAAAAATTTTAAAATGGCCATTTTGTTAACCTGAGTTTTAGAAAAATATTTGTGCTTAAATCTATAATAAAGGTTCATTTTCTACGATTTTTTCAAGTTCGTGAATAATTTAATAATTTTGTCAAATACATCATAATAATGGCGATATTATAAATTATTTGACGATATTATTAAATCATTCGAAAATTTAAAAAAATCATAGAAAATTAATGGAGCATAATATTAGCATGCATATTACCGAACCCTAATTATTATAATACGTATTAGTCGCTTTTCAATTTATATCATGTAAAACAATGGTGATAGTAACCCTGCTGAATATTCTTATATTATTGTTACTGTCATATCTTACGGATGTCCAGAGACCGGCGTCGGGGATTCGAATGTGTGGTGTTTTTTTCTTTCTCCAACGGGTGCAGTTAATTTTTACCAATTAGGCGGCCGTCTTCGTTTTATTCCCTTCATCTGGGATTCGAGTGTTGTCGTCGCCGCGCTACTAAGTGGAACGCCTTGTCGTCGTCATCGTCGTACCCGTTCCCCGCGCGGTCCGTTCCGTCAGCGATGACGGAATACGTCACTCAACACGCTCGGCCGGCCCAGACCCGAAGCGGTTCGCGCGCACTACGGTTGCCGCCGTCGTGGCTTCCTGTGCCGCAAACAGTACACCGCGTTCCGTCTGTCCGGCGCGTATCACACCGGTTTAGTAGTCGCGCAGCCGTCGTCCGTTGTCGTGCGGGCGTGTGGCCGCGCGCTTCCCCACACTTCGTCAGTCCGTCTTGATCTTGAATGTAAATCCGATTTTCGGAGCGCGTCTTTACCAACATATTATATTATTATATTCATTCGAATATATTATGTTATTATTATCAATTATTTTTATACGACGTGCGCACACGTGATCGAAATAAGCGCTTACACGCAGTGCCGCGCTGTTTATTCATATCGCGTTAAGGCGAATTTTTTTTTTTGTTTGTTTTTTTTTTTTGTATTCGTTATTCCGTGAAAAATCGTTTGCTCATATTATTTTATTGTCTCGTTTTCGCGATCGCTGTGCCGAAAAGTGTGACCGGGCCCAGCTAACGCGATAATATCTGCAGTCGTATTGTCCGGGATTCGTAACAAATGTTGACCATGTCGCCGGGCGCACTGCGAGGACAGCAGCGGTCGGCGGGCCCTCCCAAAGTGGTCGGTGAAATATTGAAGAGTGCTGTGGCGGCCCGGGGGCGCGGTGATGTGGCTGGCGCCTCCGCCGATCAACCGTCCGGGGCGCCAGCGGCTGCGGCTATGGTGTTGGCCAAGGACATGGCTACGGGTCGCAAGTCGACGGCCACCACCGCTGTCGGTCCGCAGAGCCCCAGAGCCGCCGCTCGATCGTCCGGTATACCGATCCGGCCCAAACCGGTCACGCCCTCGGTGTCCAGAAAAACGGCGGTGCCGGCGGCTACTGCTGTCGACGACGGCAGCGGTGGTGGCAGAAAACAGCAGCCCAAGTCTAAATGTCGTCGGCCCACGTCAGACGAACGACGCGTTAAGGTACATATTGATATACTCGTAATATACCTCGCCATCGTGTATATATTTATGTACAGGGTCGTTCATCATTTAGCATTCCTATCTCATTTTACTCTTTTATATATTACATTCTTTTTAATTTTTCTATTAACAAAGGCTACGTGTTTTTTAAAAATATACCTTTTTAGAAAACATCTTTTTTAACTATTATTATTAATGACATAGTTTTTAAGATTTAGATTTTCATAAATGATGATCATTAGGTATATAGGTATTTATTAACTTTTTATCAGGACTCGAGATTTATGAACTTAAAAACTATGAAATATACACTACATAATAATATGCATTGAATAAAGGTAAAGTATAGACAAGAAAGCCGGGCATACTTCGCACCACGGTATTCTTCGCTCCTCGAGTCAGATACTTTTGGTGGGTGTGTAGAATTTTTAACAAAAGATAAATAATTTCTTCAATAAGACGATTCTGAACGAAGGAAGTTAATAATATAAAGAATAATAATAGTCGTCATTTTCAACACACTCACCAAGAACATCTGACCCGATGAGCATAGAATATCAGTGGTGCGAAGTATGTGCTGCTTCTTACCTATACTTTACTTTGCTTCACTTAACTTTTTTTACCTAATAAATAAAGGAAAAAAAAGTGTTAGAAAAATGTCCAACATATTTTTTTCGTTTTCAAACTTTTCTTGTGTCAAAATGTTCTTCAAATTATTGTCGAATCTATGTTTAAATTTTCATAAATTTGGATTAAAAAATGATGGTTTCTGAGTCTTTTTTGTTAAATTTTGGGTAGTTTTTTCGAAGAAGAAAAAAAAAAATGAATTGAGAAATTCAAAAAATGACCTTTTTAAAGTACGAACTAGAGTCAATCTGGTTTCAAAAAGTTGCTGATCAAAACTATAGGACAAGTATATATCTATGAAAAAGTGTTTATAGAAATAAAAAAAGAAAAACCATAAACATCATTGTAAAAACACTAGCTTTTTTCACTTCACCCAGAAGTTTTAAATGTTAGAAAAATGTCCAATTTTTTTCACATTTTCAAAATTTTTTGCATCAAAATGTTTCTCATATTATTGTCTATCTATTTTTAAATTTTCATCAGGTTTGAATAAAAAAATTACGATTTCCAAGTCTTTTTTTGTCAAATTTTGGGTAATTTTCAAAAAAAAAAAAATTGAGAAATTCAAAAAATTATCTCTTTAAATTACCAATTAGAGGCAAATCTGGTTTTAAAAAGTTGCTGTCGAGACTTTTGGACAATTAGATCCATTCGAAAAAGTGTATACAGAAGAAAAAAAAAAGGACATCATTGTAAAAACGCTAGCTTCTCACTTCGTTTAGAATCTAAAATGAATGTAAATTATACACTATAATATGCTAAAAAAAATTCAGATGAAAAATGTTTTACACATTTTTTTAATCATAATTCTGTACTTACAAAAAAATACCTTGAATTAAATTAAAATTTAAAACGTTTTCCTCTTTTTGTATGCGTGTTTGTAATTAATACCAATAAATAAATTCCTAAAAATTATCACTATTAGATGTTGTTTATTCATTTTGATGAATATTTCGGGAATATTTTTATCTATCGAATACGAATAATTAAGTCAATCATTTTAAAGTTAGTCAATCACTGATCTAAGTTCGTCAATCACTGATAATGGTCTAAAATGTACTTTCGCAATGAACATTTTTGGCCTTGAATTCCTTTTAGTATTAAACATATTTTTAACTTACTTTGCTATTCTTTTATATGCTACGAACAGATATGCAAATTCTACATATCTCGAGCCCTGCTTATTATATATATATATATATATAAAATATTGATATTACTTTCATTTTTCTTTTTAACCTATAGTTTAAGGAATATTATAAACCTTATAGTTTAAAATAGTAGAGTGAAGACGCACGTGTATCTCACAAAATTGTATTACCGTAACTTTGCTATGTATCTACTTGTATTTATTATTTATTTAAATTTAAATTGGATAAATGATATATTTTTTCCAATTGTTATCATTTGGAAAAATTAAAAAACTAAAATAGTACAGACAAAAATAGTAAAAAAATAATATTATTTTTTATAACGCGTAGTTTTTATTAGCTTGATCACATAAAGAACAAATTGCGTTAGTATACTTTATACGGGGTTAAAAATGTTGGGTTGGGAGTGCTTACGAATTCACCCTGTATATTATACTTGTAGGTATTACACGAGTATACTTGTAACCCGTCGCGTCGTGGTCGTTTCGTGTGCAGATATCGCGAGCCAACGAGGCCAATAATATACGTACGTGTTGTTATTACGGAAAAAATAAATACGTATAGGCGTGTGTGGTGACTGGTTTTCGAAAAAACTGATCGTATATTACACGCTCGACACGTCTCGTCGCGACCGTTGGGCGTGTGCGATCGGCTCGTCCGTTTCCGCAGTGCGTGCGGTTATTGCGTGTTATTATTATTTTTATTATTATTATTATTATTATTATTATTATTTATTTTTATAATAAAGAGGTGTATCTGTTCGATATTCTAGATCGTTTTACGAATGTTGTCCCAAATGTGCCGGGGAACAAGGACTAAAATTGTTGTGTAGTACGAAATACTGAATGTATGAACTCATAAAGGGACAAGGGTATAGTGCCTATTGATCACTTAATACGATTTGGTATTTATATGTAGTTTTATTGTTGATGTATAAAATTTTGTTTTAAAACATAATACTACTCTGTCATACTGTAAAGATACATAAACCTTAAAAAAGTTGGGACATTGTTTTAAAATCTTAATAAATTTTAATTCATTAATATTGGTTATAGGGATTAACTAATGAAAGGAGTTAGGACTTGAGCAATTACTTATGATACCAAAGCACATTTTTGGTTTTAAATTGTATTTTTTAGATTTTTTTCCCTACATGTAATATATTTGTAACTGATCAGTAATTTGATAACGATAAATAATTGAAGATAAAAACGTAATGAACTGATATCAATTTGTAGAATGTTGCTTATTTATAATGCTTGTTTAAAATATATAATATTATAAAGTGTAAAGTATACAAATTAAAATATTTAGCTTCTGGTGGAGAAGATTATCGTAAGTCAAAAACTTTTTTAAGCCGTTTAAATCGTTTAATATCGTTAAATGTTAAAATTAACGTTAAACTGGTCATTTTTATAAAAAATTTTAAACCTTTAATCAAAATCTGTAAAATGTTTTGTTTTTAATCCGGATGAAATTTTACTAAAATACTCTTCAGATGTTTTTGTATACGAGGTAGTTTTAATAATTACAATATTAACTGAAGCTCCGCTCAGAATCGTTTTATTGAAAAAATAATTTATCTTGTTCCTTTAAAAGTCGATACGCCCACCAAGAATATCCCATCCATGAAGCGAAGAATATCCATGGTGCGAAGTATGTCTGGTTTTTAGATACTGAGGGAAGCGAAGAAGTGTTTTTACAATGAAAAACTACTCGAAATTGGACAAAAAGACTCGAAAAATTTTTTTAATCTAAACTTTATGAAAATTTAAACAACGATAGATGATATAAGAAATATTTTGGCGCAAGAAAATATTTGAATATGTAAAAAAAAATTATTGGACAATTTATTCGTAATATTTTTTTTCTCATTAATTTTTTTTTCTTTATTTATTAGATAGAAAAGAGTTAAAATAAAGTAAAGTAAAGTCAAGTAATAGAAAGTAAAATACAAAGCGAAGATAAGTAAAGTATAGACAAGAAAACCGGACGTGTCGCGCTCCTCGCGTTTCGTGTTCCATTCAAATAGATCTGATAGCAATTCTCGGCTTGCTGTGCAACGTGGGGGCATTTCGGTTTGATAATCGACTTGTTGTGTAATGCGGGGACATTTCGGCTTGATAATCGATTTACTTTGCAACTTGGGGATATTTTGTTTTGATGACCAATAATATAGATTGAGCGCCAAAAAACGCGTAGAAACTGTTGACAATTATTAATCTTCAAATCAAAATGCCCCCAAGTTGCACAATATTTCGATTATCAAGCCGAAATGTCGAGCCGCAATTCGTATGTACCCCCCCGCCCAAAAAAAAAAAAAAAAACTCGTTCCGCAATTCAGAAGAAAATTTTACCACGGGATGCAACTAGTTAGCCACCCATCTGATCCTAGGAGTTGAGAATACCCATGGTGCGAAGTATGTCCGGTTTTTTCTTTAAATTATCTACATTGATATATTAATACATACAATTATTATTTATAAGTTATTTTATTTTTATACTTTATTTATATATTTTTTTAATATTTTATTATTTTATATTAAATATTATATATAATGTCCAGGAAAGAACGGGGATTTTTTTAAAGCTAAAGCTTTTTTATTTTTAATCAAAATTTTAAAGCCAGACATATTTCGCTCTACAGATATTCTTCGCTCCTCGGGTCAGATACCCTTGAAGGGTGTGTAGACATATTAAAGACACAATCGCTCTTATGAGGAAAAAGTTTCCGGGCCAAACCCTTCATTACAACCTAACCCCTTGCTATTTTTTTTATGAGTTTCAATGGGTTTACGTTGAGTCGAACATTTTTGAGAATAAACCCTGTGATCTCGCTCAACTTAAACAAGAAATCAGGATAGTGATGGGGGAACTGAACGTGAAATATGTGAGCACGTCTTCTTACATTTTATGGATACATAAATCGCCTATAGAGTTAGTAGGGAGGATCATAATAATATGCCCGATATGGTTTTTTATAAACTTCAAGATCTTTGAATACGGCAATATGTGATTTTTTTAAATTCTGATTAAAAATAAAAAAAGGGCGTATTTGCACCTTAGGCTGTTTTTCGCACCTCGGGTGGGATTAATTTGGCTGGTGTGTTGGATTTTAAAGAAACGATATCATCAATCAATATCAGATCTCATCAATAAAACGATTCTGAGCGGAGTTTCAACTAATACACTATGATCAGTTTTGAAGCATTGAATTTAAATGTCTAACTAAATATTATTTTATTACAGACAACATTTACGAAAAGCGAAAATTGATTTTCATATATTTCCTTTCACTTAATGAATATTCCATAAATAATTTTAAATTACAATAAATTATAAACATCATAATAAAATATCAAAGTGGCTCTAATTATCGTAAATCAACATTAATTCACTATAAAATAATTAGTACTAATGTTTATCGTGTCACCTCTGGTCAGTCACTGTCGAAAAAAGTGCAAAATATTTAGTTAACCGGGTAAGATTTGAACCCGGTACCGTCGAAATTCGAACTTAACTCCTAGACCACTAGATTTTAAGAACAGCGTAGAAAATATTTGAGATACTAGGCATTTAATATAAACCCGAAAATAGAATTATTAGTAAACTATTGATGCATGCAAATTTTAGTTTATACCATCGTATTCAGCATCGAAAAATACATAAGATGGCGAAAAAACATTACCAAACTTTTGGGGTGTTCATAAACTAAAAATATACCATATTTGTCCGTAATTTCTCCGAGTTTTTTTAATAAAATTCTTATAAAATGTTTAATTTTTCGTCCGTAAAAAATGTTATTGCACTAAAATATTCGCAATGTAATTTTTCTACCAAGTACCAAGTTTCATAAAAATTGGTTGAATCGATTTTCTTTTACGTACGTTCAAGAATGTAATTTTAAGTAAAACTAACGAATTCCGTGGAAATACCAACTTCAAACGGTTATTAATTGAGAAAAAAGTTGACTTACGATTTTTTTAGGTCAATTAGACATTTATTTTAACTCAAAATTGTTGAAATGTGTTTGAAATTTTTATGAAGTGTTCTCGTGACCAATTATTTTAGTAGTTGGTGAAAGTTTCAAGTTTCTAGCCATAGGCGGAACTAGAACATTTTACGCCCGGGGAAAATATGTTAATATTACTCCCAGGGAAAATATGTTAAAATTACGCCCAATCATAGAACCATCCCTACAATGTTTTTCTTATAATTAGCGTAAAAACAAATCTATTCATAGAATTAAATACACATTAATTGTAACAAAGTTTAAAAAACCGGATATACTTTGCACCTTTTCTTCACTCCTTAGGTGAGATTTGGTGGTTTTGTTAAATTTTAAAGAAACAATTAATCATTTCTTCAATAAATGATTCTGAGTGGAGCTTCAGTTTATATAAAACAATTTACTACAAAATTATAAAAAAAAAATTTCCAACATTTTTTTTCACATTTTTAAAATTTTCTTTCACTAATATATTTTACTTACTATTGAATATCTATTATTAAATTGTCACAAAAATTGGATTAAAAAAAAAAGTTTTAATCTCATTTTTATCAAATTTTAGGTACTTTTCCCCAAATTTTGGAGATACTATTGAGAATTTCGATAAATGACCTTCTAAAAGTTTCTGAATGAACAATATTATGATTTATACAGTTGTTAGTCGAAACTCTTGGACAAGTATTTCTATAAGAAAACATGTACATATAAAAAATAAACATCATTGTAAAAACAGTAGTTCTCCATTCAAAATTAAAAGTGTGTACTTCACACCTTAGATGGTATACACTTGACGGGTGTGTTGAATTTTAAAGAAACGATCAATTATTCCGTCAATAAAACGATTCTGAGCAGAGCTTCAACTAATACACATTAATAATTATCAGTTTTGAAAAATTGAATTAAAACGTTGAACTAAAAATTATTTTGTTACTTAAAACATTTATGAAAAACGAAAATTGAATTTCATATATTCACATACATCGAATGAGTTCCATAAATAATATCAAATAACAATAAAATGTAAACATCATAAAAAATTAAAATAAAGCGGCTCTAATTACTGTAAATCAACATCTATGCACTTTAACATGATTAGTACTTATGTTTATCGTAGCACTTCTGATCAGTCATGGTTAAAAAAAGTACAAAAATTCAGTTTACAGGGTAAGATTTGAACCCGGTACCATCGCATTTTAATACTGATGCCTAAACAATTAGCCACAACAGCGTTGGGAACTGTTGAAATAATATGTATTTAATATAATAACCGAAAATATTAAATTTTCAAAATACAATAAAGTAATTAGAAAACTATTAATGCACGTGAATTTTAGTTCACACCATCATAGTCAGCGTCAAAAAATACATAAGACGTCGATCATTATCAACCTTCTTGAATGAACATATACTAGAAATATTTTTTATAATATTTGTAAGTACTTCCTCCGATTTTTTTAATAAAACACTTGTAAAATGTGCAATTCTTTATTTGCAAGAAATTTTATTGCACCAAAATATTTGCAATAAAATTCTCTACTTTGGTACTAAGTTCAAAAATATAGGTCAAATCAATTTTCTTTTATATACGTTGAAGTTGGTAATTTTTGGTAAAACTAACGAATTCCGTCAAAATTCTAAATTCAAACGGTTTAGAGAAAAAAGTTGACTTACGATCTCCGAGATTTTTTCAGATCAATTAGATATATATATCAGTGAAATCATATTAAATTTTCAAGTTTTAATATCAAGAATCAAAAATTGTATTTAATAAAAAATATTAAAGAACAAGAAATTTTAAAAATAATGTATTTAACTCAAATTTGATCAAGTCTTTTTGAAATTTTTATGAAACATTTTCGCAACCATTTTTAGTAGTTGGTAAAAGTTTTAAGTTTCTAGCTGCATTGTTTTTGAAGTTATGTTAAAAAGCAATTTTCAGTTTTACAAAAATTCAAGTAATTTCATATTTTGTTGTTTTTGTCAAATTTTGACAGATTTTCTATGTTTTTGAAAAAAGTATTAAGAAATTTGAACAATGGCCTCTTAAAGCATCATATGGATGTGATTTCGGACCTATAGAGATACTGGTCGAAACTTTTGGACAAGTATTTCTATACGAATAAATGTTTCCAAAAAGAAAAAATAAATATCATTGTAAAATCAAAAACTTCTTCGCTCTGCTCTGAATCTAAAAATTAAATATTTATAACGTTATTCGCTAACCATTTTATTTTAATCGTTTATCTACAGGAAAGTGTAACCAAAAATTACGTCTCTTAAAATTTTACGTCTGGGGATCAATCCCCATCTTCCCTTCTCTCCTTAGTTCCTCTACTGTTTCTAGCTACATTATTTTTTAAGTAATGTTTAAATACGAATTTCAGTTTTATAAAAATTCTGGTAATTGTATAATTTATTGTTTTTTATCAATTTCTTGGTAATTTTCTTTTATACTTAGAAAAACTATTGAGAAATTTGAAAAATATCCTGTTTTAAGTACTATCTAGGTGTAATTTTGGATCTTTAAAGTTAGTGATCAAGATTTTTGGAAAAGTATTTCTATAAGAAAAAGTGTTAACAAAAAGAGAAGAAAAAAATTAAAGATCACCGTAAAATCATAAGCTCAGAATCTAAAATGTAGGTATTGCGTTTTATTAAAAAGTTCTTTCTTGAAACCTTGTTTTAAGAAAACGACAGTACATGGATGTTATTTCAAAATCAGAGAAATAATGATTATTATTATTATCTAAATGTTTTAAACGTTGTTTAGTCCTCATAAGTATTAATTAATGCTTATAATGCTTCTATTTTTTTAAACAAATTGTTCCATCCAAGAATCCAAATATATTCGATATTACGTGAAAAATATTGTCATGTATAAGTACAATGAATAAATGTGTTATAGCTTTAGCTATAGTTTTGTCTCCTAATTATTCAAAATACATATGATGGAAGGTTGATAATTATTAGTCATATTTATTATTTACTCGCAAGTTTTCATTTGTTTTCAATATTTTTGCACATTTCACAAGTTTAAATTTTAAAAAGGTTCTGAAAATTATTGCTTCGTCAGATGTATCATACTTGTAGTAGGTACGTATTAAATAAAATAAGACAGTTCGTTAATTTTTTTTAGATTCTGAATGAAGTGAAGAAGCTAGTGTTTTTACAATGATATTTATTATTTTTTTTTCTTTTTTTTTCTGTGTACAACTTTTCGTATAGAAATACTTGTCCAAAAGTTTCGATCAATAACTTTTTGAAAGCGGATTTGCCTTTAGATTGCACTTTAGAGAGGTCATTTTTTGAATTTCTCAATTCTTCAATTTTTTTTTTTGAAAAAACTACCTAAAATTTGACAAAAACGACTCTGAAACCATAATTTTTGATCCGAATTTTATGAAAATTTAAACATAGATAGAAAATCCTATAAAAAAGATATTGGCGCAAAAAAATTTTGAAAATGTGAAAAAAAAAATTGGACATTTTTTGAAAATTTTTTTTTTCTTATATTATTAATTTCCTTCGTTCAGAATCGTTTTACTGAAGAAATGATTTATCGTTTCTTTAAAATTTAATACGCCCGTCAAGAGAATACCACCCGTCGTGCGAAGTACA
>JAIPRM010003887.1:0-24570 GCA_025469315.1 Stegophylla sp. TES_Ste_2020 | reverse complement strand
TTCTTTCAGAATCTAAAAACAAAAAAAAATAAAAAAAAATAAACATCATTGTAAAATCATAAGCTTCTTCACTTCGTTCAGAATCTAAAAATAAACATCATTGTAAAAACATAAGCTTCTTCACTTCGTTCAGAATCTAAAATGTTATTATATAAAAACTAAAAAAAAAATTAAAATTTCCAAAACTTTCAAAATTCTATGCTTAACTCAAAATTAATCAAATGTTTTTTAAATTTTTATGAAGTGTTCTCGTGACCATTTTTAGTAGGTAGTTGGTGAATGTTTTAAGTTAAAGATTCATTGTTTTTGAAGTTATGTTAAAAAACAATTTTCAATTTTATGAAAATTCCGGTAGTGGCATATTTTGTCGTATTTTGTCAATTTTTCGTCAGATTTTTCACGTTTTTGAAAAAACGAATTGAGAGAATTTAAAAATGACATTTTTAAAGTACCGTCTGGGTGTGATTTCAGATCTATAAAGCTACTGATTGAAACTTTTAGACAAGTATTACTATGCGAAAAAGTGTTCACAGAAAAATAAAAAAAAAATTTAAAAAATAAACATCATTGTAAAATCATGAGCTTCTTCACTCTGCTCAGAATCTAAAATGTGAACTTTAAACTTAAAGATTAAAAGATTTTCTTTAAGTAGTTCAGGGGAATAATATAAATTTATTGGAAGGGAGTGTGGGGGTGAAGCTTCCCACAGTTCTGTGATTAGTCAAAAATTAAAATACCTTCTTTCATAAAAGCTGAGCACTTTACTGTAATAGACAACTATACTGACAATGAACAATCTTCAATACAATACCTATATGTGATAGTCGCTAAAATACTGCAAAAATAAAAAAAGAATATGGAAATTATTGTTTAGAGTACCAAAAGTTAAAAACAAACAACAAATATAGGCTATATTAATATTCACATTACAAATTTATTTTAAAATAAAATGTATTTATTATAAAAGGTTTTAATCAATCGGTCATTTTTAATGTGATGTGTGGGCTTGTTTTTTTTTCACTAAGTTTAGTGAAACGACGAGAGATTCCTCTATAGAACGAGATTATAATTACTCAAATTTCACAAATCTTTTTCTGTAGTACTAATACAATGTTGATTTTTAAAATTTTCTTGCGCCCCCCCCCCCCCGAAGGGTCACGTGCTACACTTTGAGAACCTCTGATCTAAGCCGTGCCTGAAAGCCAGCTTCTTATCGGCTTATCCGGTTAATTGATATCAATATTAACTCTCGTGATAGTGACAGTGATAAAATCAATTTGAAAAAGTTAAGCTGTTGTCTGTTTAGGTATTTAAAGTACATTAATTTCACTATGTAATTTCACTAGATAGATCGTTAAATAATTCTCTAAATTTATCATGAGAGTTAATTCATACTTATCAACTGTTCTATTTGTTATTTTTCAAATTGATGGATTGTTTTCCATCAATACAACGTTTTGGGGACCCGGTCTGAATCCTAAAATCTCATTACCAGCTCGTTATTTTTATGTTAAATACAATCAAAATAAGTGAGTAATTTATATGGAATACATAGGTTATAAATGGTTGATAATTTAAGTACTTACTGGGAGTTATGAAAATTAAAAAAAAAAGCCTCACATATTTTGGATCATGGGTATTCTTACGTCTTAATGGGATACTCTTCAAGGGTGTGTTGAATTTTAAAGAAACGATCATTACTTCAAAAAAATGTTTCAGAGCGGAGCTTCAGTTAATATATAATAGTAATTGTTAATATGTTTAACAATTAATATTTAATGACAAAATAATGTACAATGAATTTTTCATGTACATAATCAAATTTGTATAAGTACTAGGTAGTATTACAAAGCTATATTACCAGAATAACAATATTAATTAATTTTTTTATGATTGTACATATTTTGTGATCTTACATATTACACTGATATACGCCCATTGAATTAAAATGTTGAATGTTCCATAAATAATTTCATATTACAATAAAATATAAACATTATTATAAAATAATAAAGTGGCTCTAATTATCATAAATCAAAATTAATTCACAATAATATAATCAGTAGTAAATACTAATGTTTATTGTGTCGCCTTTGGTCAATCATGGTTGAAAATAGTGCAAAAAATATTGTTTTCTGTGTAGACTTCATTCGTTCCATGTGACTGATGTCGTTGTTCTAGACTACCATATTCATGTCGACACATTATTAAATAATATGTATTTAACATAACACCCACAATTACAACATTTTCAAAATCAAAAAATTCGATAACTATTGATGAGCATAGGTTTAGTTTACACCATCATACTCAGCTTCAAAATACACATAAAATGGTGAAAAAATATCACCAACATTTTGGATGTTCTATTATCTAGAATTAGGTACACAATTATTATTTGGCCATACTTTTTCACATTTTTTTCAATCAAACCCTTGTAAAATGTTTACCAAAATATTGACAAATGTATTTTCTACCTAGGTACCAAGTTTCATAAAAATGTTATGAAATAAAAACTTACAAAACATGAGAAATTTCCAATATTTTCGAAACCTTATACTTAACCAATATTGATCAAATGTTTTTGAAATTTTCATGAAGTATTTTTGTAACCATTTTTAGTAGTTAGTAAGAGTTTCAAGTTTTTAGCTGTATTATTTTTGAAGTTATACTAAAATGAAAAAATTTCATTTTTATGAAAATTCCGGTAATAGAATATTTTACCATTTTTTTGACAGATTTTGTTTGTTTTTGGAAATGTTATTGAGAAAATTGAAAAATTACATCTTTAAATTATCATCTGGGTGTGATTTTAGTTACTGATTGAATGTTTTGGACAGGTATTTTCGTAGGAAAAAGTATTCACAGGAAGAGAAAAAAACATCATTGTAAAATTGTAAATTTTGTTTTACATATTTATTTCCATATTATAATAAAAATAAATAAATATATAGGTATCTATATATTTTAAAATTTTATATGCATATAAATCTACACCCAACATATAAAAACATATAAATCTACACATAACAAACCTGTAAAGAACAAATTTTTTTAGGTAGTATAACAAGGCTACTATTAATTAATACTACATGATTTGGTTCATGTTTTATTATAATAACTAAAATACAATTATTAATTATTTCTATTTTGTTTCTATGTTTAAAATATATCACTACTCAATGTCATTTATGACCTTCGATTGATTAATATATTTACTCATAATGAAATGATTTGCTTTGAACTTTATCAAATGTGTTTTCTATGAAACATTTTCTAGATATAATATCAAAGACTTCAATGTAGTAATAAGTGGTAAAACCAAGATTGGTAATAAATGTCGTATTTGGACAAACATATTGGACAGAAAAGATGCTTCATTTATAGTACGATATAAATTGTATGAAGTTTGTTATGATTTCAAGATACTAGTTGAAGATAAAATAACACACAAAAAACATATTAATAGTTTTTACAAAGGTAATCAAGTAGTTCAAACAACATTTTATTAGTTATTATTGAGGCTCAGATGTTATTACACTAATAACAAAGTTATAAAAATGATAGCATTGTTGATGTTAAAAAAAACAAAATTACAATAAAAAATAAATATTTAGTAAAAAATATGAAAAATTTTTATTATAAAATGTTTCTATTGGACTAATTATTATATTGATTATTTTACTTAAATAATTTCAAAAATATTAATGCAGTAAGTTATAAGAAAAATTACAGATAGAATTTAAAAATATATTTATTACAACATACAAATAATACACATATGAGATAATTAACTGGAAAACTGTTGGTTAGTCTGATCTTAGTTTTTCAGTAATCCAAAAAATAATTTTATCAAATTTCTAAACTTTTATTTGAATAAATTATTTTTTTTATCTAATAAAATTTTGAGTGTATGTACCTTAAAATGTTGGCAATGTTTGATAAATGTCTTTTTTCTGAAATTCAAAATATCTCCGATTAGAAGACTGTAAATTTTTGTAACTGACAAAGTCTGAAATAGCAATACAGTATTATACCTAAATTGTTTAATAAAAAAAGTTACAAAATATATAAAATTGTAGTTTATATGAGGAAAGTCAACAAAATTTTAATAAAAATAAAAAAAAGTCAAAAAAAATCTGACTTAAATCTTTTGAACTTTTTAATTCTTAAATGCAAGGAACAAATTTATATTCTACTTAGTAATAAATTCAAACAATTGAAAAAAGTTGAAAATGCAACAACATCTGAGCACTGATCATGATTAACTAATAATTAAATTTAATTATCACTTCAATTACTGCAATGAGCTATACCTATTAAAAGAGCAATTGTTTTAAAAATTATAGAAATATAATAATAATAAAATTTTGATATTTTATTACAGATCCAGTTTATCCAGACGAATGTGATTGTTTAAAAGTATCAATCGATACTTGGCTATCATTAACCAATTGTAAAACAAATATTGAGCAAATCAATTCAGATCTCAGTCGTTTTAAACAAATAAATTTTGATAAGGTTTTAAATGAAATGGTTGATTTTTTTAATAAGCACACTCACAGTATGAGTGTTTGTCATTACGTCATTAAAAGTAATTTAGTAAGGACTCATTTTTATTTTTATAATTTAAGATTGAAAAAATTACTTTTAAGAATAATATATCTGGTTCTAATAGTTTATTTGTTCATTTTAGATATTTCGAAAATGCTATGGAGAATATACTGGTTTTAAAATGTTCATGGATAATTTATTGTTGTCTTTAAGTCGAAAGGTGCTTTTTTTAATAAATTACTAAAATAATGGCCACTGTGTTAACTTAACTCAATATAATAATTTCAAGCCTTTTTGTCTTTTTTTTTTCAAAATTATATTCATATGAAATTTTTATTCATCAAACTATCAGTAACAGTTATTTGGTTATCCTCTTCATGTTAAAATAATATTAAAGGTCTCTCCTTAAATGCTTCAATGAATTAATATGTTATATTTAAAAATTAATTATTCACAGGTATATTTGCCAGATTTAGAGTTTTTCGCCAACTTAGGAGACTGGCCACTTTCATCAACTAAAAAAGATTTTCCTGTATTTTCTTGGTGTGGATCAAATTCTACATTTGACATTGTTATGCCTACATATGATATTACAGAATCATCACTTGAAAATATGGGAAGGTAAGTTTTTTAGTTTTTAATTAGTTGGAAATGTATTTAATTAAAATGCCTTGTCATATTTTATGTGAAGAGTTAGCTTAGACATGTTGTCGGTTCAAAGCAACATTGATAAACCATGGTCAAAAAAAATTCCAAAGGCATTTTGGATGGGTCGTGACTCAAACAAGCATCGATTAAATTTAGTGAATATTAGTAAAATGCATCCAGATTTGGTCAACGCTTCAATAACAAACTTTTTCTTTTACAAAGAATTAAAAGAAAAATACGGACCGGAAAAGAAACCAATTTCTTTCTTTAAATTCTTTGATGTATGTCATCATTACATTAGATTAGTGATTTAATTTTCTAAATGATATTTTTATTTGATACAGTGTTTGTTTTTAATTTAGTTCAAATATCAATTAAACCTTGATGGCACTGTAGCAGCTTATCGGTTTCCATACCTTATAACAGGGGATTCGTTAGTTTTCAAACAAGAATCTGAATATTACGAACATTTTTATAATGAACTAACTCCATGGATTCATTATATACCAGTGAAAAAAAACTTGAGTAATTTAGTTGACCTTATAAAAACCATGATCGATGATGATGAAACTGCCAAGACAATAGCATTAAATGGACAAAGATATGGAAGAGACAATTTGGCACCTCATAACATATTTGGATATTATTTATTATTATTTCAAGTGAGTGTATTACTCATGGAAACTTGTGTAAAATCAAATGTAGTGTTACTTCTAATTACCAAAACCCTATCTACTAGGTATCAAATTAACTTAACATATTAATAAATATTATCTTATTAGCACAATAAAGTAATATAAACCAAAATCAAGAGTAGTTATGTTATGATTTATATTTTTTATTAATTATCAGTTTTCAAAAAGTACTGCATTCAACATTTATTGCCAATAAAACATAAACTTGTAAAAATGCTGACATATTTAGCACAATCAGTATTCATCACTCCATGGGTGGATGTATTGAACTTAATAGAAACAATAAATTATTTCTTGAATAAATAATTTTTCTGAGCAAAGCTTCAGTAAATTATGTTGAACAACATTGTTAGTTTTGTTTTGACTGTGTTTTACAGTTTAATAATAGGATAACCCATGTTCATTTCCTTATGAGCAGGCGCGGATCCAAGGGTAGGGCGATAGGAGCGATAACTCCTCTTTCAGAAATTTTAAAATCCATATTAAAAATTTTTAAAGCGTGTAAAAATTATTCATTTTATGTATATTTGATTTTTGTCAGTTGTCCCCTCCAAATTAAGGTCCTGGATCCGCCACTGCTTATGAGTAAAAATTATCTAGTTTGACATGTTTCAAACTTAAAAATCATAATTAAAAAATATAAATTTAGTAATGAGTAAACTTGTATAAAATTATAATCAAAGAGATTAAGAATAAAAGTTTTGTGACGAGAGAATTATTATTTTATATAAAAATGACCAGTTTCATACAATTCCTAACTTAAATTGATAATAATAAAAAAAAAAAAATGATGGCCAATTTTTTATCTTCAAAACCTGTATGTGTGTAATATGTATGTAGACAAGAGCACATTAAATTTCTAGCTTATATCAAGACTTAAAAATTATATAAGGAAAACACTTACAGAAATTACTTAAAAAATTCTGTATTTACTAAATACTAACTTATTTGAGCACATTTTTGTGCAGTTAAATGTTTATATAAAAATACATATAAAACTACTAATTTCTTCGCTCCACTCAGAATTTAAAATTGAAACTAAAAATTGTAATTAATTAGTTTAAGATCTTTCTTTATTTTTATTACATAATAATTAAAACATTCAGATATAAAATAAAAAGTGATAATATTACCAAACTTAAACAAATTACACAGTATTAAAATTGTTTTAAATATGTAATGAAATATTAATTATATTAATTTTATGGTACTCTAGAAGTATAGCAAGTTGTTGATATCCACAGTACAAGTCCGTGAAGATATGGAAGCCGTTATAAATACAAAATCTCAAGTAATTTGTGAATGTGAACATGAAAATAAGATTAATAAAAAAAGTTTCAAAATGGAACTTTAAGAAGAAATAATAAAGTTTTGATTCAGCTCATAATTACAAATTATTAAAAAACATAAATATTGATTATATATTTTTATTTGAATGTTTTTTACTGTTTTATATGGCATTTAAAACAAAATATTTGATAATTAAGATACCTAATATTGATTATAACAATTACTTTATATTATATGTAACTAATAACTAAATGTTTAAACTTGAATCTCAATGATTAATTTATTCTTGCCTGCCCAAAGAGTTAATTTACTATCAATTATCAATTTTGTATTATTTTTTTTTTCACTTTTACTTATTATGTTATTAAATAAAACTTTTCTTTGTGTTTAAAAGTTTTCTTCAATTTAAAAAAAAAAAAAAAACAATTTTCTTCCTTAGGTATTTTCAATATAAAAAAAGAAATAATGTATTTATATACATTGACTTAAATTAATATGTTATATTATACTTAAGGAGAATAACTAAAATTTATTAAAGAAAATTATGTTTTATTTACATGTACAGTTTGTTAACAAAAATTAAACATAAATAATAATTCAATTTAATTCAATAAATATTCAATGAACTAATATGAATTAGCCATACTTTTGTTTTCAGTGAAACATTTATTGTTTTGAATTCTAAATAATCTTGTCTCATTCACTTCTGCTTCATTTTTTGGCTTACATATATATGAAAATGGTACAAATTCAATATTGCCATTGGACCAACCCTACAAAAAGTGTTTTAAGATTTAATTATTATTAAACGTACAGTATATATTTCATCATTCATTGTCAAAACATACGATAGTTAAAAGAGACCCACGCTCGTAGTTTGACTGGAAAGCAATTGTTGAAGGCTCTTCATCAAGACGGCCTTGGATTATACAACTAAAATAGACAACATCAGAAATATGGTATAATAATAAAAAAAATAAAAAAATAAATTCTTACAATGGAATACAATCAACAGTGGCTTCACTTATAGCAGTTTGAAACACAACCAAAGCACCACTATTTTTAAAAGTAATGGCTAGACGTTTACCATTTTGATCCCAACACATATCAGAAGGGATTCCACCAATTCTAAATCAGATATATAAAAAAAAAATATAACAAATGAACATACCAACACTAACTCAATTCTAAATGTTCTCAGTACATAATTTTTGTTTTTTTAAGGCGCGTCCACATAGTATGTTAACACGACACATAGTGCACGCATATACACTGCATACACTATAAACCAAGGTAATGTGGATGTGGTTGCAAATACTACATACAGTGCACACATATGTATTTCGTGATCGCGATATTAGCAGTACATAAAAAACATTTATGCCTACTATTGAACGTGGTTTCTCCTGTTTTCGTTGTTTTTTTTTATGTATCCCGATGGAGATACTGAAAACTGAATTTCCACCATTTAATTTTTCCCTACAGTTTTTTAAGTTTTCAGTTTATCACATCATTAGCGTGTAGTGGACATTATTTTGTCGCATTTCAAAATAAAATTTTTTTTTTTTTTCAAAATGGACTTTACAGGTCATCAGAGTTTAGTTTTTATAAGTGAATTTGAAAAATATCCTGTTCTGTGGAATACTAATGACAAATTTTACAAATTAAATAATAAAAAAAGGATACCTGGGACGAAATCAGTTCAGTCATTAAAGTTGATAGTGATGTTCTTAAAAAAAAAAAAAAATGAGTTCGCTTTTAAATTCTTATCGTCAAGAACACCAAAAAGTAAATAAAAAACATATTGAAATGGGAACGAATGAAGTTTACACATCTACATGGTTTTCCTACAATGGGTTTTATTTTTTACACTCCAAATATCAACCAAGGCCAACAAAAAGTACAATTATTACTGAAGTAAGTTAAATGTGTATTATAATTTACTAGTTATTAGTCAGTGTTAAGTACATATATAGTATTTAACTTTTTATTAGGCGCGTGATATACCTATTATCACGCGTTGAATACGTTAGTTGACCATTTAAATGTATGATTAATCCAATTAATAATTTTTAATATTTTACTTTATGCTATGAATTTAAAATATTACAAAAAATAGTTCAAATCTCATTTCAAGTGTTCAATTGATACTAAATGAATGAAAAATGGTTTTGTAATGAGTCGAAATGCGAATCACTTTTTGCGATCTTAGGTTCAATTAATTTAAGTAACATTTCAAAATCACTAATATTCATTCAACAGAATTTTGAAAAATTAACAGTCATTAATTTTCAAATCATTCTATCTAACCTAACCAGTTCCATTATAACAAACGCGATTTTTAAAAATTTCGCTGACCCAAAATCGGAGTTTAGAAATTAATTTTTGTTTTTGTTTTTTTTTTTTTATTAACTATCTATAAAAATATACGCGGCTGAAGCAACCATTATTTCATTTTCAGTATCACTCATTTCAAAAAAAAAAAATACAACCACTTTCTATAACAACCAAAACTTAACTACAAGTGTAGGTAGGTACACACTTTTCATTCATGGACAACAGTAAAATCAAATACGCAAAATACAATGTGTACGGCGTTGGATGTTTCATGTGTTGTGTTTTCAAACATGACATTTGATTCAAGCGCATGCTGTGTTTGCATACTATTTGGACGCACCTTTAAATTCAGTTAATTTCTGAATGTTTGTAAATTTACATTTATGTACAATTTACATTAATTATATAAAATCAAGTTTAAATTATTAAATATTTTAACAAAATTACATAAAATCAAAACATCACTTAACAATCTATCAATGTTACTTTCAAGGGAATCAAAATAATCAGGAACAACTTATAAAAATATATTTATACCTATAAAAGATTTTATTTTGGTTCAAATAAATATATTTGAATAAGTGATGTACATAGAAGGAAGGTTCCAGGAATCTATTCCTCTTCTCCCTCAAAATTATGAGATCTTATACAGTATAAATCTCTTTATAATCTTAAGTGAAATTAATAATTTATCAATAACAAATTAATAAAAAAATTTAAAAAAATCTATATCATATAAATTAGCTTTAGTAGGGTCCAATAAAAATATAAAATAATAATAATATATATATATATACAGTGTGTTCAAGGATAAAGGTAACACAAAGTATTTTGAACGCATGACCTTGTATTCAAATCAGGTTTTTTATAATGCATAGAGGACATAAAATTAAATTTTTTTTTTGATAAATCTTAATTTTTTAAAAAAAATTCCGCGCATGCGCTACAAAATGATTTTTTTTTAAATGACACCCCCCATTTTTGAGTTCAAATTTGAATTATGTGAATTTTTTTAAGCAACTTTCACCTTTAAAGTCTTGCTCTATCTTTAAATTTGACTAATTGAGTTAAAGTTTCGGTTCATAAAATTTGTATTTAATTTATTTTTCAATAGTTTACTTACAGTTTACAAATTATGTGTGATTTCATATGATATTTTCTTAAAATTATGTGTAGTGTCATAAGTAGAAGTAATTTACATTATTTCTACCGAATTTACAATTAAAATTTCTCATAAATGGTATAATTTTGGTTAATTAATTAAAGAAATTAACACATATTTTATCATTTTAATTCAGTTTTAAAACAAAATTATGATTTTGATAAGGAATTATGTTATCTAATTTCAGCCTGGTATTAATATCATATAATATCGGTTTCACATTTCTACAAAAATAATCTTGTCTTTTATGGACTTTTATTGAATGCCTTAGATTATTTTATCTTAATGTGAGACGTGAGTAATAATCTTAACATGGGGTGTTAATGGGGTGCCATTTAAAAAAAATAATTTTGTAGCGCATGCGCAGAATTTTTTTAAAATTAAGATTTATCAAAAAAAAAATGTAATTTTATGCCTTCTATGCATTAAAAAAAACCCGATTTGAATACAAGGTCATACATTCAAAATACTTTGTGTTACCTTTATCATTGAACACACTGTGTATATATATATATATATATAATAAGTGTGAAGCACAACATTTTCAAAATTTCAGGTCCTTAAGGTATTACTAAATTCAAATTAAAAATAACAAATAAATTATTCATTTATAATTACACTTTTTCTTGAACTAATAAACTTGTTAAGTCAATAACAGGCAATGCAATTTGTTTGTAATTTGTTGATCCATTAAAGACATCTGATATTCGGAAGTCTATAGCGTTAATGGTGGGACTCGAGTTGGTTCCAAATAATAATACAGAACTACATGGAGACCAACATGCACACTGAACTCTGGAGTGATTATTCAAAGACCACTTATCTGAAGTCCATTTATTAGTTGACCAAATTCTACAAACCAAAATCATTATAATACAAAACAGAGGAAAAAATTAAACATACTACCTGAATGTTTCATAAATTGAACAAGAGAAAACTTTAGTGTTGTCTGGTGACCAATGTACAAAGTTTAATGTGTCTGAACTTATTCTACGCAATGGAACACACGTTTCTAAAGGATAATTCCAAATATACATGGTTTTTGATGTCACTGCGCTTGATATTAAAAGATCACCCTAAAATATTTAGAATTAGATTATAAATGTTACTTTTAAGAACATTAATTATTATTTTAATATGATTTTTTTTAAAAAAAAGATATATGCATACAGTATTATTTATCATCATACAAAGACAAGAAATTTTTAATAATTAATAATCTGAATTTTTTGGTAATTTTAATGAAACTAAAAACAAATTGTCTCATTCATTAAAATTTAAAAAAAAAAGTAGTAGTAGATGGTTCAAAATTTTTAAACAATAACATTATTTTTAATTTAAAGAAATGCAGGTGGAATAACTTAGAATTTGTTATAACAATGACAAAAAAAAAAATTAGTTAAAATTATCTATGTTGAAACTATTGTAATAAAACTTTTGTTTTGGTAAACATTTCAAAACTAAACAAAATAAATCTTAATTTAATTATAAGCCTAAAACTCTAAATTGTGAAAATAATTTACCATATTATTCCATGATAATCCAGTAATACATCTATGATCTTCTCTAAACAATTTGCAATCATTATTTATAGCTGGTCTTACATGTATATTACTAAATTCAATGGACCAGATAAAAATTCCCTTTTCACATCCAACTGCGATAGTTCCAGAACTCAGTGGTCTAAAATACATAATAATTAATTATATAATGGTCATTTGTAAATTATTCATCATTTAAATAACCTCCAAGCTAATGACAATATAGCACATTGAGATTTATTTTTTATATTTGCTTCAGAACCTTTATGATTGTACACATAAATAATATCATGAGATGATACAACAGCTAATTTAGTTATTTGAGGGTGCCACGACATACAGCGTACTACACTTGATGACCACAATTTTGTTCTACTTATATCTGATAATATCACATTTTCAGAGCCCTGTGAGCATAAAAAAAATAAATATCTTAAATTTATAAAATAATTAACTATTACTTATATACAGTATCATGTATTTAAAGTATTTTACCTTCAAACTAGCTCGAGGTGAAAATTTTATGATAAATTTCAATGGGAACATAAAATATGATATGATGCTAGGATTTTTTTTAAAATAATTTATTATTTCTTCACACGTTATCCAGAAACCTTCTTCAGCACTGATAAAATAAAAATAAAACATTTTAAATGTAATTGTCTAATGAATATAAATTTTAAATTTAATTAAAAAAAATGCCAGAGCCAGTTTTGTAACTAATGTCTGTCAAAAATCATGAAAATATAATAAAAAAACTTTTATGTTTATGACTTACATTATGGTGTTTATAATAAATTTAAAGCTTTAAAACATGATAACAAACTTAAAGAGAATATTTTTGAGGACATTACATTATTTTTATAGAATATTGTCAGAGAAAGGAATTCCAAGGTTTTCAGATTTAGAATTTTATAGATAGGCGTAGCATTTTTGTCAGGTGATATTTTAAAGAAAATGATATTATATGCCTTCATCATGTCATTCTCTTTAAATTTGGTAATACCAGTTAGAGCTCTAAAATTAATTTAAGTACCATAAGTTCTAGATATTGTGTATTTGCCATTGCTAGTTGGATAGATAGCAACACTTGTACTGATACCTTCTTAATAAACATTAATCAAAATTAATTACATATCTATGTAACATAAAATAACAAACTATTCTTTATCAGTAAACAATAATCATACATTTAAAATAATTGAATATAATTTCTTTGAAACCATAATTCTAATTTATTTTACTTACAATTTACTTATGATTTGTTGAAAAGTTGTTAATCCAGAAGTAGGTAAAAATAATGATTCATAATTTTGATCTCCTTTTAACTGTATAATAATATTTGGGTAGTTTATTTCCTATAAAATATAAATTAGATTATGTTAAATTATGTACTCATTTATCAGTAGTGATGAGATTTCATTGTAAATACCTACATATTTTTATTAAAAAATTATAATTTATTTAGGTACCTAAGTGATAAATTTGTTTTATATTTTAGGTAGTGTTTTTATAATGATGATTATTTTCTTTTATCTCTTTTTTTTTTGTATTTTTATTTATTTTTTTACCTATACACATTTTTTTGTAGAAATGCTAGTCGAAAAGTTTGTACCAACAATTTTTGAAACCGAATTTGTCTTAAGAGGGTACTTTAGAAAAGTAATTTTTCTAAATTTTCAAACTTTGGGAAAAACTACAGAAAATAAAAAAAAGAGAAGAAAACTAAATTTTTTAATCTAAACTTCATGAAAATTTTAACATAGATAGACAATAATACAAGAAATATTTCGTTTTAAGAAAATTTAAAAAGTAATAAAAAAAAAAAATTTGAAAATTTTTTCTAACACTTTTATTCTGTTTCTCTTTCACTTCTTATTTTTAGAAAAATAGTCTTTTTTCTTTTCTTTATTTATTTGATCAAAAAAAAGGTAAAATATAGTAAAGCAAATGTAATTTAAGAGTAGATAATAAAGCCGAACATAGTTTGCACCAAGGGTATTCTTCACTCCTTAGGATACTCTTGATTGGTTTATTGAAAATTATGACTATTATTGTTCTTTATATTATTACCATATTTCACTCAGAATCATATTATTGAAGAAATGATATATCGTTTCTATAAAATTCAATACAACTTTCAAGAGTTCTGACCCGAGGAACGAAGAATATTCATGGTGCGAAGTATGTCCAGCTTTCTTGTCTATAATTAACTTTTTCTTCATTTATTTATTATGATTGTAAAAGTACAACATTGAGAGAATGATATTTGACTGTTAAAAAGAGAAAATGTATCGAATATTTAAAGAAATATTAGAAAAGCTAAAGAGAGAAATTTTGTTGGTGCGATTGAATGATAATTTAGTGTGATTAAAAAGGATATGAGGAATGTCACAAATCATAGTGTAAAGAGTACAGAGAGAAGAATCATTAAATGATGGTTTGAAAGAATGGGCAGGAAGCAAATTAAGTGTAACCCAATCTGAGAAACGAGAAAGAGCTTATAATTTTCTGGACAGATTAAAATTGTGAACCAAAGGTAGAGTGGAGTTTTTGAGGAAATTGTACTGTACCAGTTGGCAAAATTGGGAGGAAACAATTTCCAATGATTTCACCATAATATTAATATAGATTTTGAACATAGGACAAAAATCAGACCAAGGGATATTACAAATATAGGGGCACCTAGGTGAAACAGTAGACTTAACTAGATATTCAGTGTGTTCATTCTCAGTTTGTTTTACATTATTTTTATTAAAAACAATCGTGTTTATTTTAAATAATTCATAAAATTTCCTTATTTGAGATACTGAATGGAGTAAAGAAGGTAGTATTCACAATGATATTTATTTTTTATTTCTTCTTTTTTTTCTTCTGTACACACTTTTTTGTATAGAAATACTTGCAAAAGAGTTGACCAGCAACTTTTTGAATCACATTTTGCATTTAGACGGTATTTTTGAAGTCATTTTGTGAAATTTCTAACATTTTTCTTAAAAAATTGGGGAAAACTTCCCAAAATTTGACAAAAAAAGACTCGAAAACTATCTTTTTCTAATCCAAACTTTATAAAAATTTTAATGTACATAAATAATAATATGATTAATATTTTGGCACAAGAAAATGTGAAAATGCTTTTTTATTTTTATCAAAATTTTCTTTTATGTCTATCATTTTTTTCATATTTCATATAAATCATTTACAATTCTCAAAAATAAAATTATTTGTTTATATGGGTCATTGAAAATTTAAAAAAATATGATTAAAGATCGGTGGTTTAGTAGTTAAGTAATTTTACTTAACTCAAAATTGATCAAATCTTTTTGAAATTTTTATAACATATTTTCGTATATATTTTTAGTGGTTGGTAAAAATTTCAAGTCTCTAGCTGCATTATTTTAGAAGTTATGGTAAAAATAAATTTTCAATTCAACGAAAATGCCGGTAACTGCAAATTTTGCCGTTTTTCGTTAATTTTTCGACATATTTTCACCGCGCTTGGAAAAAGTATTTAGAAATTGGAAAAATGACCTCTCTAAAGTACCATCTGGGTATGATTCTGGTTCTTTAGAGATATTGATCGAAACTTTTGGTCAAGTATTTCTATACGAAAAAGTGTTTCCAGAAAGAGAAAAAAAAAAAATAAAGAAAAATAAACATTATTGTAAAATCATAAGCTTCTTCACTTCGTTCAGAATCTAAAAAAAAAATTAGTGTTCTGTTGTCCTTTAAGTTCTTCATCTTTAAACAAAGTCAAAATAAATGTGTTGAAATTAACAAATATTAAAGGTGAAACTTTGGACATATTTTCGCTCAATGTATCGCGAGTTCTATCAGGTATAATTTATCCCACAAAATGACTTCAATTTCTGGAAACAGTTATGATCGGTACTAAATTCTGACGTGTCTGTAGGAAAGAAATTAAAAATGAGTTTAAGAATCTGAATAATATATAAAAGCAAAAATGTTTGGTTGAATTCTGGAACTAATGAAGGAACAGAAAGTATATTATGTAAGTACGAATTAAGGAAGAAAATAATCGGCTTATTGTTCCCACAATCGTAGCAATGATAATTATCAAAATATCATATTCCTGTGAAGATTTTCTATGACTTTGTTGTGAACCCCTGTTTTAAAATATTAGATGTAAGCATTTTTAATTATACGGGTCGACCGCCGCCGTCATAACAGATTGACGACGACGACGTCGTCAGTGGATCCAAACCTAACGTAATGTAATGACATAATATTATATTGATTCAATAAAAAGTTACTCTTAATACTTTTAGTGTAGTGATTTATTCTTTCATAATATAGAACCCCTACCAAATACTCAGCAATCTGAAAACGAATCATAACGGTCACGGATTGCGTCGACAAGTGTCGTAGACGGACTCAACCGACCACGGCACACAACTTACTGGTGACAGCGGTGTTGCGTTTTTCTTCTGAAAAATACAAATTACCTACCTACGAGTCAAACGATATTATCGTACTTACGTACATAATATTCTTCAAAAAACGAGGTATTTATTGTATAATTTACCACGTCAAATTACACCTATTACGGTGTATTAATAAAATACGTAGTACAGCACGCACAACGTACGCTGAAACGATCAGTAAAATTTACGGGCGTGGCCCATGCTTACACGCGCACTTAATAACGCGCTATTTCAAACCATACGTAGAGACGCTTTAAAATTATTCAATGAGGACGAAGCACTCACTGTTCTGTTTTTTCTAACCAGTTTATAAGAGGTGCTAGACAAAACACAATCTCCGCGTTCGATAATCTCGACGACCCATCGCCGCGCCACCACTGTTGTCACTCGACAACATTATTAACTATAACACAGCACAATAACGCTACGTCGAAACTCATTTATTAATAATAATTGGTCTCCGCGTCAGCTGATTCATCGTCAGCACAATATTAAGTGGTCGTGGGACAAACTCTCTATCTACAGGACATCAAGCCGAGTACAAGTTATCTACGCCAACCGGCTATTTACAACGGACGTGTACGCGCCGACAGTAGCTGGAGTAATACCTATTGCAGTACTGTGAGTTATTTTTGTTTATTTATTTCTGATGCATGTATATTATTTTTTATTCCGTATTTAGAAATAAGTGATTTATGTCAAATAATTTTAGTAGTAGTGACAGTAGTAATTCCGATCGTTCTGACTCATATCCGTCTTTTGACCTACCGAAACCATTTACGGCGTGTCTAATAGGACCATCTAAAAGGGACACTAGATCACATACCTTAAATAAAAAAAAATTGTCAGCATAAACCAAGTTAGTAGGTGCTCAAATTCGTTAAATAGTTTATTATCAGTAGATTCAGTGACACGGTAAAGTCGCGAGCTAAGTAAAAAAAAAAGAAGGCGGCATTCGACAGTGTATATACATATACAGAAACATTCCCATTTAATACGTGTTAATATTTTGGTATTCTTTATTAAAGACTGTAGGTCTAATAAATAGACCAAATCATTAGAATGAGGTATCAATCGATCGAGAAAATCATAGGCTACGTGCTTTTATAATTTTTAATGGAATCGGTTGAATAATATTTAAGTTATGAGCAAAAAACTGTGTTTATTCAAGTGATAATTTTATATTACTTTCGCCGCCGGCTACCGTATTATTAAACGCGTCATGTGGTCGGGGACGGGTGATGGGGGGATTCTTGCGACGGCGGCGTACTTCCCCTACTACTATTGCATTCCCCCACCGCTAGACACGTAGAACACACTAACACCAAGACATGGTTCACTATTTGTTATGGGTGTTTACTGTATAGTGTATTCCGTTTTAATTAATTAAATTTTATTTAATTGTCTTGCGTTCGAATTTGTTGTGTTTTATCCACATCATAGAATAGATAACCTGGTCTACATTATTCAATGTGGTATCAAAAACATTGTAGTTGCCAGGAGTCGCCCGTCATTGAGCATTTTATTATTATTATTATTATCAGTGCACTACGTGGCCATTGATGTTTACAAAATAATAATGGAAAAAAATAAAAAATATTACGTATAATGATATTATACTAGTATAATATTATTAAATATGATAATTTATAAAAACTAATGATATCCCAACAAATACACTCCGTCAACTCCGTGAAAAAAACGCCAAGTAAAAAAAAAATAAAAATGCAATAAAATTTGTGATATAAGGTGGAATCTAAGTAAATGGAAAAAATTGAATTTATTTTAATGGGGTCTGCATTATCTATTACTTAAACTTAGTACTTGGCTATACATTTTAGATTCTGAACGTGTGAAGAAGCTTATGTTTTTACAATGATGTTTATTTTATTTTTTTTCTACGGTATACACATCTTCGTATAGAAATACTTGTCCAAAAGTTTCGATCAGTAACTTTATAGATCCAAAATCGAACCCAGATGGTACTTTTAAGAGGTCATTTTTCAAATTTCTCAATACTTTTCTTAAAAACACGAAAAAACTGAAAAAATATTGGCAAAATATGCAATTTCCGTAAAATTGAAAATTACTTTTTGATCTAACTTCTAAAATAATGCTGCTAGGAACTAAAATTTTCACCAACTACTAAAAATAGTTACGAGAACATTTCATAAAAATTTCAAAAATATTTGATCAATTTTGAGTTAAATACAGTATTTTGAAAATTTCGGAAATTTCTCATTTTTTGTTAGTTATTATGTAATAAAATTTTTGATTTTTGATATTAAGATTTGAAAATTTAATATGATCTCACTGACATATATGTCTAATTGACCTGAAAAAATCGCAAAAATCATTAGTCAACTTTTTTTTTATACCCGTTTGAAGTTAGAATTTCGACGTAATTCGTTAGTATTACCTAAAATCACGCACTTTAACGTACATATAAGAAAATTAGCCAAACCGATTGTTTTGAAATTTGGTGTCTAGATAGAAAATTTTATTGCGAATATTTTGGTGCAATAAAATTTCTTACAGACAAATAATTAAACATTTTACTAGGGTTTGATTGAAAAAAAATCGGATAAAATACAGACAGATATTACGAAATATCTATAGATTATAACCATTTGGTTACTGAAGGTTGATAATGTTTTATTGCATCTTATGTATTTTTCGACGCTGAATACGATGGTGTGAATTAATATCCGCGTGCAACAATAGTTTTCTAATTATTTTATTTTATTTTGAAAATTCAATATTTTCGGTTATTATACTTAATACCTACTATTTCACCTACAAGGTCAAGTGATGTAGTGTAATCTAACCGGCTTATCACGTTCTCACCCGGCAGTCCGAATATTTTGCATTTTTTTTTTATATTTATTAACTTCCTTCGTTCAGAATCATTTTATTGAAGAATTGATTTATCGTTTCTTTAAAATTCAATACACCGGTCAAGAGAATCCCAACCGACATGCGAAGAACACCCCGATGAGCAGAGTACACACTCAAAAATCGTTAGTCAACTTTTTTTTTATAACTGTTTGAAGTTAGAATTTCGACTGAATTCGTTAGTTTTACCTAAAGTCACGCACTTTAACGTACATATAAGAAAATTGGTTCGACCGATTGTTTTGAAATTTTGTTGTCTAGATAGAAAATTTTATTGCGAATATTTTGGTGCAATAAAATTTCTTACGGACAAAGAATTAAACATTTTACAAGGGTGAGATTGAAAAAAACTCGAAGAAAGTACGGACACTAAAAGGTATTTGTTTGTTATTCGCTTGTCTTATCGTACGTATTTTTCGACACTAAATTTAATACGATACAAGTCAGTAATTACTGTGTGGCCTTTGGACTGCCGCCCAAATACATTTCTCAGAGCCACAACGCCTTATCAGTTGTGAAATATTACACGGACTGCCATGTATATGTATACACTATTATATTATGTTTATGTATAATGTTTACACTAGTGATGGGCACAATCGAATAATTACTATCGAACTATTCGATAGTAGTTTACTATTCGAACTATTCGATAGCCATTAGATAACTATTCGAATAGTTGAAACATTCGAATAGTCACGAATATATTCGATAGTTATCTTATGGGAATACCCACATCAATGCAGTGCGGCAACTGGTCATTTATTGTTTTTTCTAATGATGGGCACAATCAAATAGTTAACTATTTAGATAAATATTCGAATAATTGAAACATTCGAATAGTTGAAACATTCGAATAGTCACAAATATATTCGATAGTTGTCTATTCGAACTATCCGATAGTTTACCATTCGAACTATTCGATAGTATTCATTCGAACTATTCGGTCTTACTATTAGAATATTATTTCGAACTATTCGATAGTACTATTCGGTAGTACTATTCGAATAATCATTCGAACTATTCGATAGTTTACCATTCGAACTATTCAATAGTATTCATTCGAACTATTCGGTCTTATTATTAGAATATTATTTCGAACTATTCGATACTACTATTCGGTTGTATTTGTATAAAATATATTCGATAGTTTATTTAAACTATCAAATACTATTCGATAGTATTAACTATTCGATTGTGCCCATCACTAGTTTACACTATTAAATAACAGTATCTAACCTATACTATTTTATATTTATATTATTAACTTCCTTCTTTATATTATTAACTTCCCTCGTTCAGAATCGTGTTATTGAAGAAATGATTTATCGTTTCTTTAAAATTCAATACACCCGTCAAAGAATCCCACCCGTCGTGCGAAGTATGTGCCGCTTTTTTAGATTGAATCTTCCGGCTAAGTAAACTAAATTTGGATCAATAATTAGTTAAAATAATTCATACTATAAATTAATGTAAATAACCAATTTTTATTTTAATTACTTAATAATTACTGATTTACCATTTTAGACCATTTACTTAAATTCCACCTTATATCACAAATTTTATAGAATTTTCATTTTTTTTTTACTTAGCGTTTTTTTCACGGAGTTGACGAAATGTTTTTGTTGGGGTATAGTAGACAGGTCGCCTATTCTAAAACCAATAAAAATTATGTCTAAAATCCAATTATCTTTTGAGACGGCCATTAATTTAGTACCAGTTTTCGACGTCGAAAACTCACAGAAAGTATATGCATTCATAAAGGCATGTCGCATGTGAATTCGTCATGGAAAATATAGAGAAACCACTAAAACATATGCTATTAAAGTCAATTCAAACCTAACGTAATGTTATAAACTAATGACATAATATTATATCGATTCAATAAAAATTTTCTCAGAATACTTTCAGTGTTGTGATTTATTCTTTCATAGTAGATCAAAACCGTCACGAACTGTGGCAAACAGTGTCGTAGACGAACTAAACCAACCATGGCACACAATCAACAAATAAAAGTTTAAAAAATCATGATACAATAGAAATCATAATAAATTCCAATAAAAATTAGTCAAGATATCGACAATTTTTTTCTAAGTCACTACAAATAAGAAGTTTTTTTAAAATTGAACTAAAAAAATGTACCTTATTGTTATTTTAAAGACGTCATATTAAAATGAAAAAATCATTTGATAATTTTTTCAATGTATTCTTTCAGAGTTCAGCCAAAATTAATTGTTCCGTTTTTTATATTTATAAAAATGGTTACCACCCTACACGGCTATACAACATAACATATTATTATGAAAATGGTATTGAAAATGCTTCTGCTTCTTAAAAACAGTGTCAATAGTTTTATGAATGTTTTATGATGATATATTATCATTTCTGAAATCATAGCTTTTCATTTTTTATTTAACTGCTTAAAGAATAATTTAATAGTTTAATACTTATAGCATCTAAATATGTTTTCGGTTATTATTTTTAAATAGGTTATAGTGGTATTGGTATTTTAAGGTATAAAACTTTTGAAATTAGGTTTTCCATTTTTAATATCGTAGAGAAAATTTTACTTGCAACTTCATTAAGAAACTACTTTTGCCAGAAGATAAACTTCAAATTATTTCAATTTAATCAAATCAACCCTTGCCATACCATATGAACTAATTGGTCAATAGTTTCCAAAAGATTGTGACGATTGGTCATTTTAATGAAGTGTGGTAATTGGTATTATGCGTGCCTTGAGCTCTCTCAGATGGTTTGAAGATTTATTGAAATCGGTTGTTTTATTTTACAACTTAAAATAAAGTTTTTTGCTTACTTTGTATTTAATTTGCTTTTAATAAGACTAATTACATTAACTAAAACTTGTATTCGAAATACGGGTCTGCGCCAGTGGCGTCATTTCAGTTTTTAAAAGGTCAGGGGGCAAAAGTAGTGATCAGCTTATATTATGAAAAAGAAACCTCTTGAATTACATTTTTATCTCAACATATTTGTCATCTTACATAGTTTTATGTAATTATATTCATCAAACTACTTTCAGGTAAAACGATTCATTTTTATAAGTTTTAAAAATGTCTTTTTTTATAAATAAAAAGACTAATAACTATTTACTTTCATTATTACGTAACTAATTGAAAAAATTATCTCTACTGTGTAAAACTACTTAAATTAAATGAGAAACTGTAACTTTACTATAATTATTATTTTAATAATCTATGATGAAATATATATAACTTATAAAATAATTAACAATAAGAATCCAGATGTGTCTATATTCATTGTATTGTTTTTTAGTATTATCAATACAATATTTAAATTAAAGATTATTTGACTTACTCTTGTGATCATATATTATATACAAGATATCCTTTGCGTCTACATCTTAAAAAAAAAAAAAAATGTGTATTTATTTTTATAAGTTAGAGGTAGATTAACTCTAGGTAGTTAGTATATTTGTCTAAGAAATCAGTATTTTTTTCCGATCGTATAAACGAAAAATGTAAAATACTAATATGTATTGCCAATGTATTTTTATTTATCAACAAAGCTCAAAAAAATAAAATTAAACATTAAATATTATAACATAAATTTTTCGAAATATTCAAAAAATATTCAAAATATTACTTACACTCTATTTGCAAATTTTTCAGTTGTTCTGATAAAATATTTTAGATTAACATTCAAAATTTATCTGTTGAATTACCATCAAGATTTAAAATACATAAGCAAATAATTACTCTTGAATTTTGATAAATGTTTGGAACTAAGTATATTTTTGTTTAGATAATTTTACGATGAGTTCATACTCTGACAATATTATAATGTCGGAGTTTATGTGAAGTAAATTTAGGATTCATTAACATAGCCCAAATGATGGTTACAGGGTTATGATATAAGTAACAAAACTTTTAAATTAAAAATTAAAGAATTTTCAAGGTTGTTTTTAATAAAAAAAATAAATTTCAAAGTTATTTATAAATATGAAATAAAAACCAGGAATATTCTACCCTATCATTTAAAGATACTATGTACCCGTGTTTTTCACGGCATACCTACCTAATTTTCAAAAACGTTTATATCGATACCTGGACTCGACTATTTAAGCAAAACTAATATTTGAATGTTGCTCAGTACCACATTTAAGCTAATGAATATTAAATTTTAATTCTATACTTTAAATTAAAATTCGACTCTGTATATTCTTAATTTATTAATAGTCAGTATTTTAATACTTACTAAAACAATCTAGAATTAATTTTTAAATTTTAGTTTATTAGTAAATTATATTCATTATATACCATTTAATTTTTTATTAATGTTATAATAGTAATTACAAATAGTTTTCATGCTTGTACAGTCTATTTAAAAATTATGTAAATAAAATAATAATGCGTACGTATTTATTTCTTTCAAAAATTAAGTTAGAATTTCTGATTTCAACATTTTGGATTCGAGCCATATTTCTGACTTTGTAAAGACCCGTAGAAAATTATTTATTGAAAAAAAGCAAAAATTAGTAATGTATAGACATAAAGCTGGACATACTTCACCACGGGTATTCTTCACTCACTCCTCGGGTCAGATACTCTTAGTGGGTGTGTTAAATTGTAAAGAAACGGTAAATAATTTCTTCAATAATACAATTTTGAGTGAATTATGTCAATAATATAAAGAACAATAATAGTCATCACTACCAACACACCCGCCAAGAGTATCTGGCCCGTTGAGCGAAGAATACCCATGGTGCTGAGTATATCCCGCTTTCTTGTCTATACCTTACTTTACTTTGCTTTGCTTTACTCTACTCTACTCTACTCTACATCCACTTCATTTCACTAAGGGGATAAACTGGGACCAATATAAAAGGAAAATGTTAAAAAAGCCGGACATACTTCGCACGATGGGTGTACTTCGCACGACGGGTGGTATTCTCTTGACGGGCGTATTAAATTTTAAAGAAACGATAAATCATTTCTTCAGTAAAACGATTCTGAACGAAG
>JAIPRM010003886.1:0-24586 GCA_025469315.1 Stegophylla sp. TES_Ste_2020 | reverse complement strand
TAAATTTAAGTTTAATACACTCATGTACCCTCACATTATTAAGATTACGTCCAGTACACGGCATCAGGCGACTTAAGCAACCACACAGGTTGTTAACTGCGAATTACCGATGCCCTCTTCACCATCATAATGCATTTGACATCAACATCCTATCTCTAGTTATGACGTGATACAGTATTAATAACACACACACACACGTATATTTTACCTGTGATTTGATTTATTGCCACGACTCGACGGTTTGTCATGCGTCGTTTTGTTCTGTTCAACACCTTAAAATGATGATATACTCGTATATATATATATAGATATGTACTTGTAAATTTGACCTAATAAAATCATGGATTTTAACAAAACACGATTCTGACTTAATTTATATTATCTTTAATATTATGTGAAAATATACCCAAAAAATAGCACTAAAAACACTAAATTAGTAAAAAATCATTAAAACCCGTAGTAAACGTGTGAAAAATAGAAAAAAATAATTTCGTAAGTATGACAACTGAGAATAGTGTAGAACATAATTATTTATATATCTTACTTTGGATTTTCTAATATAAACCAAACACAAAATACGCGTTTGCTAGAACTTCCGAGCCTTGGTAATAACAAATGCACGACTGTCGACAAGTGCCTAGAGATAGGTAGGTATAATATTATTTGCCATCGATCAAACAATGAACGTCTACGATTTAATCGTTGACGATCGAGTGGCGAATAAGAATCTCGGCGTGTCGAAATGACATGTATACACGGCCACACGGGGTGTGGATTAGACGCTTGTATATTTTGTTGAAGGCGGGCAATAGGCGTAATAATTGAAATAAAATAAAGTCGTACACACGGCATGTAGCCAGGAATTTACAGCCAGGAATTTTACAGGGTGGCCAAAATAGGGTCAAAATCAAACTAGGGTGGCAAATGTTAACTTAACTCCATCCCATGATGAAAAAAAAACCGCATTATTATCATGTTTAAAATTTTGAAAATAACAAGTAAGTCTTATTTCCAAACATTTTGTACGTTCATAACTTCATAGAGCAATATTTCTATACTTGCTCCAATTTAACCTATGGCTTCTATACTATTTTTTTTATTTTAATATTTTTTAATTCTCACTTCTATCACCAGTTGTTTTACCATTCATCACTAGAATAGGGCACAGGATGAGCACAGACAGATATACGTATCAAAATATTATCACTGTGACAATGTACCTAATATAATTATTGTTATGCTATAATATGCTGAATTAAAAAATAATATATAAAATCAGAATTATTTGAAGTTTATATCCTTCCTCATAATTATTTTTGTTCGATTTGAGATTTAATAAACGTTTAATTTAACCTGAGTATATCAACAAAATAGTTGTGGTGGCCTGTAAACTGATAAGAGTGGCCCGGCCACTCCAGGCCACCCCTTAGCTACGTGCCTGGCCGTGCGTAGCCGTCGTTAAAAATTTGGCTGTTCCATGATATTGTTTTAATAAACCATAATGAAGTATTGTTATTTGTTTTCCAATATTTTGGTCGAAGAATTATTCTTCACAAGGTGTACTATTGAAACACATTTTTTTTGTAATAATATAAAACTTAAATAATATAAAGCTAGTTCTACCGTTTTTACAGCTATGAATATTAAAAAATTGAATATTGAAAACCGGTACGTTATCAAATAACCCGGGACAAAGTATAGACCCGAAACACTTTTTCGAGACACACCTGGGGACACTTGGTTGGTGATAGGGTTAGTGTCCGCGGCAAAACCGTACCGGTAATGGCATCCCTAGTTTGAGAAAGTGAAAAAAAAAAATATTAGTGAAAAAATAAACCTAATACCGCACGCCAACGTTTTTGGTCACCACTGGCCGCGGCGCACGGCAGGTAAGGTTCGCGCACCGGAATAAGGTTAGGAATGAAAAACATATTACGTCCGAACACACCAATACCATAATAATACGCACGTACTAGTAGTGTGCCACAACGAATTTATTATCGATCACCATGCATCTGTAATCACAGAGATTATTACGTTATTATTATTACTATTATTAATTGTGGCGTAGTACACGCTTTCGGTTTACGGGTGCCGCTCTGCGAAACGGTCCCGAAGTCGATCGTGTGTGCGAGTGTGTACTGTATACTGTACTGTATGTGCTGCAACGAGAAGATGATTTATTATTTATCTCGATCATCCCGTTGATCGTTCCCGCGAACCGAACGCGAGGACCGCCGACCGTCACTGCGCCGCACCTCTCCGGTATCTACGAGAAACTCGTCCACTGGGTTCGTACTCGGCCATAAATGCCCAGTAAGTGATGATTTTAGCATGTTTTTTTTATTTTTTGGAGGTTGTGAACGTTTTTCGTTCGATTTCGTGATCGCGCACGCCGAACCGTCGGTGTCCCCGACCGCGAAACGTCGCTCATCGTTCGTCTCTGGCCCCGGTGTGTTCTGCTAGACAACGGAAATAGGGGAGGTCTCGTGATTATACTTTTCACGTAACAAGGAGCCCCTCCCTCCCTAGAGTAGGCCTCAGTATAAACGAGCTGTTTTACACCATCATTAACGGCCTCTCAAAGCTTTCCTCCCCTCAAAGCTCATTCAAATGTGCACATTAACCCTGCAAATTTTGCAATTGATTTGTGTTTTTGGTGACTTTCTTAACAGATGTTTCTTATCTCTGGTAAAAAATGTTTGCAATACAGTTCCTGTTCTAGTGCCCGACATGCCAATGTTTAACATGCACACCTACATTGTGTTGTTCAATTTCTTGAATATTATTTAATAAGCGGTGTTCTTCATCATCACCAATTAATTTACAATTAAATACAAATTTATTTATTATTTGGATGTACTACCTTTTGTTTTTGATAGTGTCATCATATGATTAAATATTGATACAGAGATGTATGATAAATAACTCCACAACATTATAATATTTACTATAGTATTTTGTAAAATAAACAAGTACAAAACTTTATAATTTAAAATAAACAAATTTTAGGTTAATCAGTTTAGTAAGTCATTGATTTCTCATTGATTCCATTTTCTAAATTGTTTTCGTACTTAGTTTTTTTTTTTTTTTTAACAATGCAATTGGTTGGGTAGGTAGGTATATTTATTGTTTACAAATATTATTCTTTTGTACCTGTAATTTATATGCTGATATTTAATTTTCAGGTAAATAGAAGAATATCTATATAGCCATTATGGAAATTGAACAGTTGGTTTACGAAACGCTCTTGCAGGCAAGTAGTCAACATCCAGACATGTTGAAACCTGCTGAGCAAAAACTCAAAGAATGGGAAGTTGAACCAGGATTTTATTCAGTATTATTTGTGAGATAAAACATTTTATTTGACCAAACATTATTTGAAATCTTAAAATGTATATTCGTGTTTCAGAGGATATTTTCTAATCAATCTTTGGACTTAAATGTTCGTTGGATGGCAATTTTATGTTTTAAACAAGGTGTTGAAAAATATTGGAGGAAAAACATCCAACAGTATGTATTATTGAATTAATTTAAGTCGTAGGATAAAAAAATAATAAACTATTGTAATACTTTATAGCGGTATTTCTGAAGAAGAAAAAGTCACTCTAAGAAAAATGTTATTAGCAAATTTATCAGAACCTGTTCTACGGCTTGCAACTCAAGTTAGTGTAATCATTGGCAGAGTTGCTAGGTAATTTTTAAATGTTAAATACTTTAAAATTTTATTCACTTTGTCTATATCACCGGGCAGTGGCGGCGCGAAGGGTATTTGTTTGAATCACGTGATTCATAATTATTTTAGGTGGTGGGTGGGTGTTCAAGTCAGGCTGACTAAATAATATTGCATTAAAAATGAAAAGTAAAATAATATTCATGTAGGCTTATTATTAGCATTATGTATACCTATAGATAGGGAGGAGTATAGCTTCTACAGGTTCATGAACTCTAAAAAATTCGAACTCTTAATTTTTTAAACCTAATTGCGCCCCAATGGATGGGTGGTCAGATGATTATTTTTAGTCATGGTGATTTGAGTAAAAAAACTTCGCGCCGCTACTGTCACCGGGTGCTCAGAGGGATAATAGAGCTCTGGATGGCTGCAACTATTTGTTCGCACATCTGTGTAGATTTTAATTCAGACGATGCTTTATTTACCCTCCCATTTGGATATTTAGCATTAATTTACAATCTGTTATAAAATAATTTACTCAATTATTTTCTTTAAAATTCATTAAACAACTAAATTTATTCAAGTGAGCTAAATGAATGTCCCCTAGCTTCAGAATTTTTGTTATTTTAAATGTTACTGGTAAGTGTGATTAAAAAACACCCTGTCATGAATCCTAAATATTTATTTAACAACTGAATTAGTTTTAGTTATTATACCAAATATTTTCATGTAGCATATTGTTGTATTTTATTCAATTTTAGATTGGATTGGCCATATGATTGGGGAGATTTAATGCCAGAATTGTTAGAGCGTATTAAATATGACACGGAAAATCGTGCGTTATTGTCTATGCATCATGTAGTCAAATCTTTAGCTGGTAAACGATTGTATGATAGCATAAGACATTTTCAAGATGCTTCCAGCCAACTTTTTCCATATTTTTATAGTCACTGGGAACAAAGAACTGATGCTTTCATTAAAGAAGTTAGTAGTAAAACCCATCGCATTAATGTATTATTTAATAAATTTAAGTATCCAATTTTTTATCTAAATTGTAATTAATTATATTATGTAGATGGAGCATGGAAATGCATCACCTTCAGTAGCTAAACTTTTAGAAGATGCGTTTTATACTCAAAAGATTTTGTCTAATTTTGTATTGTATGGTTTCAAATCGCCTTATCCAGATCATGTTAAACAGTTCATTTTAGCTGTTTTCAATAAAGTTCGACCAATTGTTGCTTGTCGTAAGTCAATAAAATTAAAAGTTTTTATTAAATTAAAATTTTTCATTTTTTCCCCCCTCTAGGTATTTTCTATCCTGATTTAGTTGAAAAATGTGTGTGTCGTATGTTTAAAATGCTAATGACAATTATAGAAGAACATCCAGCTGAATATTTAGATTTTATTCAGCCAACTGTAGAGCTAGCTTATTTTTATGGATTCACTCCAGATGGAAATGCTGTCGTCTTTGAAAGATTCTTAATACAGCTTTTCAACTTAACCAAATTCATTCTAATTTGTCCTCAATATAAGGTACCTCGTACCAATGGACCCATTTGTCAAATGGATGGTAAGTAATATTTCATTTGATTTGCTTATTAAAAATGACTTGCCTGTTTGTAATTAAAAAAATTATGTTATTGCTATTAAAAATAATTTTAAGTTAACCTTACATATCTTGTACATACTTGTTATCAAATAATTAAAAGATGAATTTTTATATGAAGACAATACAATTTAACCAATATCGAATATCACAAGAATTACTATGGATATTGTGTTTTCTGTGGCTAAATAAATAGGCATATTAACAACAGAACATATTTTAGTATATTTTCGGACATGTTTTTTAGACTTGGAGAAAATTGTTCTATTCTTCTCTGTACACGGTTATCATAAATATCATAAAAATGTTATCTATTTCAAGTTTGTGGATAATTTTTTATGCAGTATTATCTTGTTGACCTCTTGTTTATTTAGCCATAATTTTTTCTATTAAATTATGATATTACTATATTAGAATGAATAAAAAAGGGCTGCTGACAATAATAATAATATATTGTCTAGCAATGGCAGGAATTTAGATATTAAAATAAGAACTGCTTCAGTCAAATCCTTAACAGATTTCCTTCTACTCCATTCAGCCATCGTTTTCTAGGTCTGCCTCGTGGTTTCTTCCCTTGTGATACCCATTCAAGGGCTGCTCTTAGTGGTTCATTTTCTCCTCGCCACATGATGTGTCCATGATTGCTAAAATGACATGGAAATTACTGATATTTATTTACTTAACATTTATTTATAAGGTATTAATTAAAGTTGCAAATATTCTACATATATAAATGTTTTTTAGATAATGCAAAAAGAATATCGACCATAGCAGTTCAACAGAAAGCCTGTGTATTTAAATCCGATCGATTAATGATTATGTGTCAACAACTAATCTATAAATACTTTTTACTGACGCCTGCTGAATTAGAAATATGGGATAGTGATCCAGAAATGTTTGGTAAATGATTCAAATCTGAAACCAATAATTTATTTTAATCAATTCATGTGTATTGAAATATTACTTATTTACTATTATAGCTACTGATGAAGTGGGAGAATATTGGAAGTATAATTTAAAAGTAAGCTAGAGCCTTGTACATTGAAATTTTAAGTAAATAAACAAATTAATGAAAATAAATTATATTTTCAGGCGTGTACAGAATCGTTATTTATGTCATTATTCCATGAATTCAGAGAATTATTGACGCCTAGACTCGCAGCAACTATTGAGTCGAACAGGGAATTTGTTGATCCTACCAATTTAGAAGCAGTATTAAAAAAAGATGCCATTTACAATGCATTTGGACTTACTGCATTTGAATTATTTGACATTGTAAGTATAACAATTTATGAACATTAAATCTGTAACAGAGTGTAAATTCAGGAACAATTTATTTTTTGGGGAGGGTTGAGGAAACTAAAGGGTTAATTAATTAAAATTAAAATAAATAGATCCATCCCTTATTTGCAATCAGAAACTAGAACATATTATTATTTTTTTGGCAGCACTTCAAATCGTTAAAAATTATAATATAAAAATTAAAATATACCTATTCTTTTTCTATTTTTCTATTTTTTTTTTTTTAACTTAAAATTTAATAAAATATTAAGCAATAATATGTTATCAATTTAGCTAATAAAAATAATTTTCTAAAAAATATTGTTCTTTGTAGATATTTATCAAAAGTAGTGAGATTATTTATTTATTTATTATTATTATTTTTATTTTTTTTTTTTGAATACTTGCAATTTTAACATGTTTGTTGATTTGTGTTAGATTAATTTTGATGATTGGTTTAATACAACATTACGCCAAGAGTTGATGGAAACTCGTGGTCATTCACGTGTTTTAAAAAGGCGTGTAGCGTGGTTGATAGGACAGTGGCTTACGGTTAGACTAAATCCAGAGTATAGACCAGAATTGTACAATATCCTCATCGGACTTTTAAACCCCGAACAAGACATGGCCGTTCGTTTAGCTGCTACATCCACTTTACGTTGTGCAATTGATGACTTTGATTTTAGTTCTGAGCATTTCATTGAATACTTGGAACCGATGGCATTCTCGCTTTATAACCTTTTAGTCAGTGTACGAGAATGTGACACAAAGGTAATAAATAACTAACTATGTTAATATTGTACTTCATACACCTGTTAAACCCTTTTGTATATTACGAATAATTTAATAAATTACATTTATTATTTCAGTTAAATGTACTACACGTGATGTCATTTATGGTAGAACGACTGGGTCCTATGGTTGAGCCATATTTCGACTCATTACTTCAATATTTGCCAAAATTATGGACAGATTCTGATGATCATCATATGCTACGTTGTGCAATAATTTCCACGTTGACACAAATTGTTCGGGTGAGTAATATTTATATTATTTTATATAACCATTAGTATTAAACAGTTATAGTCAGCTATAATTTTGATTATATTTTTCATTTTAACAATTTCAGGCAATTCGAACGAAAAGTGCTGAACTGACCCCGTTCCTAGTTCCTATCATTCGTTACAGTGTAGATATTAAAGAAAAAGCTTATATATATTTACAAGAAGACGGTCTAGAACTGTTGCTTTCTTATATTGAATCATGTGCAACATACAACGATGACATGTTAAGTTTAATCAATTATCTTCTTCCATTACTAGGTTGGTATATTTGGTCGGATTATAAAAACATGTGATTTGTTTCCTAATATTTTAATTGTTCAATATGACAGATTACTCCACTGAACATCTAAAAACTGGTTTGATGATCCTGGAAGCATATGTTTTAATTGCACCAGAAAGAGTAATAACAGTAAGTTTAAGTGTGTATGCTAAAAAAAAAATTAATTAACTAGTAAAGTATTGAACTCATAGGGGTGTCTGGGATTTTTCTATAGATATGTAGATATGTCCAATGAAAATTTCATGGAAGATAACTTCTACTAAAATTAAAAACTTTACTTTACTTTACTCTAAAACTTTACTATACTTTTATTTTCTTTTTTTTTATTTAATAAATAAAGGAATAAATATTTAATGAGAAAAAAAATATTAGAAATATGTCCATAAAAATTTTTCTCACATTTCTTGCGCTAAAATGTTTCTCAAATTTTTGTTTACCTATGATAAGACATCTAATACCTTGAATATGAAAATTTTGACTTTTTGGTGCAGCTTGAAGATAAATGTTTTAATATTTTTTCTAACATCACATGCTATTTATGTCATTGACATTATTTCAAAAATCTGCGAGTAGCCGGTTTCGTATATATGATCCAAGGCCATATTGGCCGCACCTGTAAACACTCCTATGATAAACTATAAAAATACATTTTAATCTGTATTGCATTGTCACCTAACTTATAAGTTACCTTTTAAAATATATTTTTTCACTAATTTAATGTATAGAATTTATAACCAATGTTGATAAATTGCTTGTGAGGTTCAATTCTTATATTATTATTATTATTTATATTATTCATGTGAAACGTAACAAAAATATTGTCTCTTAAGTAAAATTTAATCATCATTCTATACAATTTAAAATATGCAATCAGTAAAACGATTGATTAAGAACACATTTTGATTGTTTGTAGGAATATGGTACTCAACTTTTCAGTTTAACTACATCTTTAATGAATGATCTAAAAGATGAAGGAATTGTGTGTATATTGTCACTGTATGAAACAATTATAAAAGTAAATTTACCACAAACTAATGATCTGTTGATGATTGTTTTAGCACAAAATTTAAAGTAAGAATCATGTAAAAAGTTTTATTAAAATATGTGGGGAGTTCAGACATATAATGCATTATTGATTTATAATATAAATTAAAATTACATCAGAGGTGGATTTAAGGTGATGCAGATAATATGCTTTAACTCCTCATAATCTTTTTATAATAATTTTGCTCTTTGAAAAATTCTAGATTTTTTACTTATATACTATTTTATTTTTCAGATGTTTATGCTCGGGTGAAATAGGTTTGGCAGTGAATAGTTGCAGGTTATCTTTGATTTCTAGAGTTATATTAAATGATTCAGCTATTTTTATGAAAGTAAATTAATATTAATTTTAAATTTATTTAAATATTACAAATATTAATTTTTGTTTTTAGGTAGTGGAACATTTATGTATAACTGAAAATGGTAATTTATTAAATTTTGATAATGTACTTAATAGAATAATTGAAGTTTGGTTAGAACGAATGAATCAAATTGTACAAAATGATAGAAGAAAACTGTTAGGACTTGCATTAGCTTCACTTTTAACTTGTCAAAAAAAGTTAGTTATTTATTTATTTTAATTACTTGTAATGAATATAAATAAAAATGTGTATTATTTTTGTTTTAGATCAATTTTAGAATTATTTAAAGAAATCATAACAGTTTGTGTAGAAACGTTAAATGACATAATGAGAAAGACTGATGAAGGAATTTATGCAGAGTGAGTAGTTTTTTAAATTATTTATTAAACATTTAAGTAATTAACCTACAGATTGAAAAAAAAAAATAAACATAATTTAACTTTAAATTCGCCAATTACTTTTAAATAAAAATTAATTTGAAGTATAGACTTAATGTACGTGAATTGCTGCTTATCTTTTTTACATGTTATAAATTCTGTTTTTACCTAAACTTACTGTCGTTGAAATAAGTTAATGATCTTAATATCTTATACTGAAATTATATCTTTTTAAAAGTTTATATAAATGGTTTCATTATGCATGCTCAGTTCTCTCCCTCGTTTTCAAGCGAAAATATTTGGAATTTTTTTTTTAATGTTAAACTTACTATACAAAATATGTTTTCCATAACTTTTTAATTTTTTGATGCCACGTTAAAGATGTCCTGTGGTGATACAAATTTTTTTGTCAAATGACACTCCCTATTTCAACTTCAGTATTTTATTTGGGTAATTTTTCTATGAATTTTGGTATATTGAAATCAAAATTTAAACAAGTAGTTTATATTTTATCATATTCCGAATTAATTAAGTGTTAGTTGATAAAATTATAGATTCATAATAATAATATAATATGTTGGTAACTCATATAATATGTTAAACCTAACTTAACGTGTAGAAAAGTTGTAAAATTGACGTGTTTATTTATACATTTTAAAAATGTTATTGATTTTTTTTTTTTTATTATATATATAGTTCCATGTTAATGACTGACGATTGCTCTAACGTAAGTTCGCGAGCAAATTCCGAATGTGAATATCAGTATGAAACTGAACATAATGAACGTCAAAGGTGCTTGTCACTCAAAGATCCTGTACACTGCATACCATTCCATAAATTTCTGCAATCTCAAGTATGTTAAATAAAGTTAAATTAAATAATTTAGTTAAAGTGTAACGTTCGAACCAGGTTTACCCTTATTGTGTTCTTATTAATTTTTTTTTTAAATAATAACACGAATGTTACTGATTTTAAGTCATAAATCGCTTAATTATTCTATATGTTTTATTTTCCTCACAGTTGTTGGCTCTGCAAAATCAAATCGGAGAACAGCAATTTCAAAGTATGCTCATTTCCAAGGTCAATAGTGACATACTAGAACAGCTGTATTTGTACATGTAAACCAGCAGCAAACAAGATAATTCTACATATCCCTAACTACCGCCAAAACATTGCCGTTTTATACAATGAAATAACTATATTCTATGATGTTACAAAATCTCCAACATAACATAATAAATGCACCGGCTATAGTTCATGGAATCATTAACTCGTTATTTTAATGAAGTTTGAAGTTTTATCTCTGGTAAATTGTGTTAATATAGTTTTTTCAAACTCACCAAATGTGTGGCATATCACGCGGGGATACACAACGATATTTGAGTCTGATACTCTCCTCAATTCACTAGTTTATAGATTATAATAATATATGATACACGCCACTCCTACTTTTACCTTTTAAGTAATTTGCCATTAATTCTACGAGAATAATGTATACTAGTCATTAATGAGAATAGTATTAAAAGACGATTAATCATTATAAATTATTATTCTATTAGTGGCAATAACTTCTGTAAACTTTAGTAGATTTAATTAGTGTACGGGTTTTGCACTTGTCGTTCAAATTGTTTGGTGACTTTTTAAGGGTCTAGAAAAATTATTGTTTTCTCGAGAACGACACATTTTTGATCCCAAACAGACATAACCAGTTTTTAAAACAATTAATTTTAGTTTAAATTATTGTCAGTTACCAATTCTATATTCTAATACACATTTGCAGAATAGAATAAAATGCAAACAATTTTTCTGATTAAACTATAGGTGTGATAACATCATTGCGAATGTGTTTTAATCTTAAGTAAGCAATAGGCGTGTTTTGGCTAGTTAATTTTTAGTAAACTATTTACTCTTTTTGGAACCAATGTCATAGTATGTAAACAGTAAACTACACTTACTAAAAATTAACTCATCAAAACGCTTTTGATGAACACTTTTTCCCTGTTAAACAAAAAGGATGTTTTTAAATAATATGTTTTTACTTTTTATTATTATTATTATTATTATTAATTAGTTTTATATGAATGTGTATATTTATAAAATTTATACATAGATATATTATGTGTATAATAATTGATATTAAGTTGTTGGAGATTTTTTTTTTTTACGGTTCATAGCGCAATTACTTTTAAACATTCTAAGAAACAAAATTTGTAACATAATTTGTATAAATTTGTTTAATTCAAATTTTAATAATATTTTTATGACATGAACAACACACGTTTTACATACTTTTATGAAATCTATCAAATTTATATTATAATATTCAATGTAATAATAATAAATCAATATTATTAGCATGTTTAAAATATTGTGGTGGTTCATTCATTTTTTGATCAATATGTGTGTGTTATTCTTATCATCTTCAACTATAATTATTACTAATTTTTCCTTCTAAAGTATTATCCAAAATAATGTTTTTTCGGACATAATCTGTTGAATAAAATAAATAAATTTGTAATACGGAGAATCAAAATACGGCTTTTAATGGCAATATTTCAAGAGCAATGAGTGTACAGTTACGAAAAAAATGTATTGAAATTTATAATATTATTGGTTAATGATCAAAGTTCATAGAGTCTAATGTTTCAGTTAAAAATTACAAAAAATTTTTTTTTTTTGCTTTTAAAGATGCAAATTGTTTGATAGTCTGATAATGGACAATTGATTTGAAAATTTGAAATTTTCTGATAACAGTATCATGAGAAAGTTTAAGTAGTGTTGTGTACTTATATGTAATTCTATAATAATTTCTTACGCGTACCTGTTTAGAAAACTCTGAACTTTTTTTAAGTATCCTTAGAAAAATTGACTGTGTTTCATAAAATGTTTATACATATGATTCATGATATACTTTGTATATCTATATCATTTATATACTCACCTATTTTAGTTTCTGAGTTGAGCGATGAAGCTAGTGTATTTACAATGATTTTAATTTTTTTTGTAAACACTTTCGAATAGAACTGCATATCCAAAAGTTTCTACCCGCAATTTTTTGAGCCAGAATTTGACTCTTGAATCTAAATGGTACTCTTAGGTAGTTATTTTTTGAAATTCTCAACACTTTTTCTAAAATTTGGGAGTAAAAATAACATAACTTTGAATTTTCGATTCTGAACGAAGTAAAGAAGTTAGTGTTTTTACAATTATTTAAATTTTTTTCAGTAAATACTTTTTTTTATGGATATACTTGTCGAAAAGTTTCGATCAGCAACTTTTTGAAACCAGTTTTGCCTCGAGTTGGTACTTTAAAGAGATAATTTTTTGAATATCTCAATTCTTCAATTTTTTTTGGGGGGAAACTACCCAAAATTTGACATAATTTTTTTATGATAACTTTATGACAATTTAGACATAGATAAGACGATAATATAAGAAACATTTTGGCACAAGAAAATTTTGAAAATGTGAAAAAAAATTTTGGACCTTTTTTCTTTATTTATTAGACAAAAAAAAAAATAACGTAAAGTATAGACAAGATAGCCATACATACTTTGCACCACGGATATTCTTCGCTCTTTGGGTCAGATACTCTTCTGAGTATAGTTAGGTTGATATATAGATCTTAGTTCGAGGTTTCCAAGAGGTAATGCTACTTTTACTATCAGAAAATCTTTTCAATAGCAACATTCTTTGTGTTATTCTGATTATTATCACCTGTATACTGTGCTATTCGTTTTGTAATTTTATTACTTGTTTAGACCATCGGAATCACATTTATAATTTTTATAAATGTAATTGTGGAGTAAGTCACTAACATTTTGTTAGTGACCTACTCCACAACATAGGTCAAATAGTTTACAATTTAAAATTCTTGTATTGAATTTAATTCTTTACAATGGTTAAAATTTATTTTGTTAACATTGATAATCCACGACAAGAATAAATTAATTCAAATACATTTGATTATGAAAATAATTTGTAAAATTCATTCGCTTATATACTTGCTTATCCGATATTTTCTATACACATTATACACATATTGTTGTACATAACCGTCATGACTAAATCCACAGCATCGTCATAGGTACAAAAGTACACCGACGGTTGCATGCTGCGTGACTTCTAGACGCATAAAGTTGATTCCAGCCCTATAGGTATATATTGTGAGTGAAAAGATAAGCCACAGTGGACCAGCAATTAATATAGCGACCATTCGGAACATAAGGTCATAGGTACAAAACCACACTATAAGTATATTTTTCCTTTCATTTTCTGATAAACATCTATGATACTTCGTATTACATTGTGGACTGTATCCATCATAAACCTTCCTAAGTGAATAATGCATACTCACAGAGAATTTTCAATTGGGTAGAAGTATAAATAAATAAAAACAAATACTTTGCTGCACATATTTATTGGAATATTATCTTAATTGTGGCATAAAATAACATAGTAAAATTATAATCACTGAAGTTTTGATTTAAAAATATACACAAGTATATTTTAAATTTATAATAATAATTATAAGGAATGAATATAATCGGTGTTTTGTAAATTAAAATATATCATATCAAAAATAATTATTTTGATCCCTTTATCTAATCTCACCCAACAAATGGCTAGTGCCAAATAGGTGTTTTATAGTTTTACAAAATGCCATTTATCAACTGTAACAAAAATATTAAAAAAAATGATTAAACATGTAATAAATGTATTTTACAAATATTATGTTAAACTACAATTTAGAAGTTAAGGTTTTCAAATTCAAGTAGAACCATTTGTCAACTGTAAAAACCATAGTGACATTCAATTAGTTTATTATTGAATTCCAAAATTTTTTAGCATTATGTTATATACAAATAAGGAACACAATATTTAGTAACAATTAATGACTAATATGTTGCTTACATATATAGATTATTAAATAATCAATGTCTTAATGATAAAAATGTGTTTCTAATTGGATAAGGAATTTATGAATTTAACTTTCATACATAAAATACAATTTTTAGATTCTGAGCAGAGCGAAGTAGCTTATGATTTTACAATGATGTTTATTTTATCTTTCTGTAAATAATTTTTGTATAGTAATACTAGTTCAAAAGTTTTAACCAGTAACTTTATAGATCCAAAATCACAACCAGATGGTGTTTTAGGAAGGATATTTTTCAAATTTTTCAATACTTTATCTATTAATATATTATATTAATGGAATATTGATTAAAAAAAATGGTAAAATATGATATGCCTGGAATTTTCATAAAATTGAAATTTTTTTAACATAATTTCAAAAATAATGAAGGTAGAAACTTGAAAATGTAGCAGATTTAAATTAAAATTTTGAAAAAAATGTACGATGTCTATTTTTTTTAATAAAAATATTGGTGCTACTTTGGTATGCGCTCTACCGGTTTCGCCCGTTCTACAACCTTTTGGTGCTACTTCGGTATATGCTCTACCGGTTTTGCCCGTTCCACAACCATATTATATTGGACAACGATTCTATTTCTTATCGATATATATAATACTACCCAAAATATATATTGGGTATTTCTTTTGACTTTATTATCTTAATTTTATCTTTATTATATCTTATTTTCTTTACTTTATAAATTATACTTTAGTAGTCAATTTATAGTCAATTTTATTCCATTTTCCCGTTGCTCACATAGACTGTTATTATATTGTGATTTTTTTTATATTCTATTTTGTTGTAATATTAGTAATTATTAATAATTATGGCTGTAATGCTGTTTAGAGAATTTTATTGTTCAGTAGTCTCGAATGAAATCATATGTCATAATTTTTTAGTAGAAAAAGGATTATTAAAAAGTGTCGAATACAACGTCCCGTGTCATAAATGCAACTAAATCGAAGGAAATGCCGTAATGGAGAGTGGATGGCCATTTTTCGATGTCCAAAAAAAGGTTGTCAGACAACAAGATCACCACGAGTGGGCAGCAGCTTTTTTCATTTTACTGACTTGAACCAACGTTGTAACAGTGGTTTAACACTTTGTCAAATTGTTGAGCTTGTATTTATGTTTGTATTGGAATTGCCCACACAAATGGTAATGGATCGGACAGGAAGGAGCTGTGAGTGTGTGACAGACTGGTTTAACTTATGCCGAGAAGTATGCACCGCTGTTTTGAAGACTAAAAAAAAAAAATGGTTGGAAATGCACAAAATCCAATTCAGATTGACGAGGCTCGTTTCGCTGGCCAAAGGAAGTACAATAGGGGCAGATTATTAGCTGGAGATGCTGCTCCTTCCTTGGAAGATATAAATGTTGATGTAATTAATAATCGAAATCACGGTGCACGAGTTGATGGTCCCTGGGTATTTGGTTTAAAAAATGGAAACGATTGCCGTTATTTTTGTTAATCGACGCGATCGAGAAACACTTCTACCGATTATAGAATGTGAGTGCGAGGCAGGATCAGAAATTCATTCTGATGAATGGGCTGCATATAGGTGTCTCACAAGCCGAGGTTTTATTCATAAAACAGTAAATCATCAAATCTCATATGTCGATGAAAATACAGGAGTCCATACTCAAAGCATTGAGAGGTCATGGTTGGACGCGAAAATGAAATTAATGAAAAAAATGAGGGGTGCTCCTCTTAATCATTTGCAGTCACATCTGGATTACTATTGCTGGCGACTTTACCGTCAAGAATATTAACTTAAATATAATAACTTTAATAGTAAAATAGAATAAATTTACCTTCTGGTAATAATGGACTCGGTTCACTTTTTGGTAAACTCTCCGATAATATAGCTTGAACTTTATCATTGGACACAGTAGCAGTGTTGTCCAATGTGGTGTTTACACTGAAATAAATTATTATGTTTCCAATAATTAATATGGAAAATCACTACAAAATAATATTCAGTAAACATACATAGATAATCCACCAGTGTTTTCTTTTTCAATTAAACTTTTCCAATATTGATGAGTATCATTGACAATTTTCAAAGCAAAATCAGCATCTTTGGGTTCACCATTAAATGCAAACTGATTTTCTGGTTTACCATCTGGTATCTTGTAGATTTTTAACCATTCAACAGTTGCTTTTAGTAAACCAGGAAAATGTTTTTCAATATCTTTAATGTCTAAAAAACAAAATAAAATAAAATTAAAAAATTAAATAAAATATAAAAAGAACATGTTGTAAAATAATTTGAAAAAACAAATGGGAACAACATAAGAGAGTTCTTCAATAGAACAATTTTTTAAATCAGGGTTCATACGACTCATGAAAAAAATCTAAGGCTTTTTTCAATGCTTGAAATTAATTATTATAATTACAAAATAAACAAATACATGGGATGTTAAACTGTCCCACTGATAGTCGTATCATGATTTCTGTGATTACACAATATTTTATTATATTTGTAAATAAAACTAGTGGTTGCAAAATTTAACAAGGGTAGATATTTTATTTATAGAATCGTCATAAATCTACCTTAGTAGATATAACTCTGTTCATCTTATATCTACAATCATACTACAAATATATTGTCATCAAAATAGAACAAATAACAACCAATATTCCTGGCAAAAATAAGAGAGATCGAGAGCCATCTGGTGATTATAAATAAAAAACTATAAAGCTCCAAATGTTCTATATTCCATGAACTAAAAATAGGATTTATTTTGTTTTTATATAGATATATAGACATTATATATCTATAACAAAATCAAAAAAAAAAAAAGAATATTAAAAAAATAAAACAATTTTCAAGAAAAAAAATTATGGAATTATCTGGTTTTTGCATAGAACTCTTGCCCTTCAAATGATTTACGGGTTTTATAAATAAATAATAATAGTTTTGGAGTATTCATTACCATTGACTTCAGGTGCAATTGGATCTTCTACATTGATCACAAGTACTTTCCAATCAGTTTCACCTGTAAATATGATAAATATTAGAAATCATTAAAATAATGGTAGTGTATCTCTGGAACCGCGAGACTATTTGCTGCAATACTTTTAACCAATGGACCGTTTCACCGCGATCCATTTCAGGCCTTTAAAATCTTTTAAGATCACTTATTTTATCACAGTATTACTACATCAAAACGTAAACACATAAAAAATATTGTGTTATAAAAAAATGTACAATTTTTTTTTTTTTAATTTTTAAAAATTTTATATTGTCAAAATATTTCTCATATTATTGTTTATCTACATTATAAATGTTATAATGTTTGAATTAAAAAAGATAAAAAGATAGTTTCTGAGTCTCTTATGTTAAATTTTTGGAAGTTTTCCAAATTTTGAGAAAATACATGAGAATTTGGAAAATTGCCTCTATAAAGAACTATCTAGAGGCAAATTTGGTTTAAAGTAACTGGTAAAAAATTTTGAACAAGTATTTCTACATGAAAAAGTGTACACATAAAATAAAAATAAAAATAAACATCATTGTAAAAACACTAACTTCTTGGCTTTGCTTAGTATATAAAATCTAAAATTTAAAACATATATTCAATGTATGATTCATTACATATGCATAAAAAATTTAATATTTATTTTAATGAAACTCATATGATAAATGAAAATAATAATGTACATCGAAAATTAAAAAAAAATAAATCACTAGTCCCCTTGCAAAAGTATTTCATATTTTTAACAACTATTTATCTAACTCTACTTAATTAAAACTTGGGAAGCGTTACCCCATTTCAATTTTTTTTATGTATTTAAAATACAGCTGCTGCATTTTTCTACTCCCTTTAATAATATTATAAACAGAAGAAAAACTTAATGACAACATACAATTTATATTAAAGGAGAATCAGTCTAAAAATATTTACCTTCATCAATCAATGCAACAGTTCCTAATACTTTCACTTTGAGTACTTCTCCTCGTTGTGCTACCTGAAACAATAAATATATTAATATGATTTAGAATATTTTATCATACATTTTATAGCATACTTTATATCCAATTTCTAGTACATCCACAGGATCATTATCACCCTTGCATCCTGTGTGTTCATCTAATATTTCTGGGTTCTCCCAAGTTTGAGGGAAAGCACCATAATTCCATATATATCCTTTGTGAGGGAAGACATTTGGTACAAAACGCAGTTTACCTTTTTTTACATCTTGCACTATTGGATTCAATGGCAATTTTGTGTTGATCTAAAGTAAAAATTATTAATAAAATATTTTTTAGTTTGATTAATTTTAAATCTACCTCCATTTTTGCATTTGTCCACCTAGGAATTTCAACAATCATATTGAAAACTTTTCCTGTATTATCAGCTAGCAAAGGAATATCATGGAATGGAGAAACTATTCCATTTTCATTTTCTAAAACAAAATAAAATTTTTTTTAAGTTTTATTATTATTATGGTTATATTTTAAAGGACTTCAATTTTAATCAATATTTGAGTATTTGACAACCACAGAAAATTCTATGACTTAACTAAAACCAAGCTATAAGTCTAATATGATGTTATACAATAAAAAAGTAAAGTAAAGGCAAGAAAGCCAGACATACTTCGCTCTTCGAATCAGATACTCTTGGTGAGTTTGTGGAATTTTAAAGAAACGATAAATAATTTCTTCAATAAGATAATTTTGAACAAAAGAAGTGAATAATATAAAAATCAATAATGGTCGTCATTTTCAACACACTTACTAAGTTATCTGACCTGGAGAGCGAAAAATATCCGTGGTACGAAGTATGTCCTGCTTTCTTGCCTTTACATTACTTCGATTTACTATACTTTAATATATTTATTTTTTTTAATTTAATAAATGAAGGAAAAAATATTTAATGAAACTAAGATTTATATTTTATAATTCCTCATTGTATACCAAGGGGTGTCACCCATTAATGTACAAATGTGAAAAAAAAATGCATGGGACAAAACCTAACACAAATTTTCAAATAAGTACTTGATAGCTCATTATACACAAATTGTCAGTGTATATCGGGAATATGTGAAAAATAAAGAAGGGAACTAAAATAGTAAATCAGAAATGAGGACACAATTTTGTATATTAGTATTCGCTATTATTATGTAAGAAAATTACTAAAATTGAATATTCTGAAAAATGAGTCGTTTGCTTAAGCCAATATGGTATTGTTTTACTCATTTTCAATATAAAATTCAATTTCAGCTAGGATTTAAATCCCCCCCAAAAAATATATTATTTACTATTACATGATATACCTACATTATGAGTAAACTAGTTTTTAATGTTGTAAAGGATTTAAAACTTTTTGAAAATTTTTACGTTTTTGATATCGATTTGAATATTTTTACATTAAAATCATACCGTTAAAAAAACATTTTGAAGCTCTGATTTCAGAAATATTTTAATTTCAACAATATTCTGATGTGCCTATCTAATTTTATTTATTTTTAAAATTAATTATTTTATTATTGATTGTATTGAATTTAATTTAATTTCATGTAATATCGGAATAGTTCAATTCCTATTGATTTTTATAAATCAGTGTGATATCGTACTATTATGGAAATAGCAGAAATAGGTAATGCGTGTTTATAAATGTGTGCAGTACCATACTATTTTCGTGTTGAGTTGTGTTTGTGTGGTAATGGAAAACGTCAGAGTGCAATCCAAAAATAATTTATAAATATTGTATAATAAAAGTATAAGCTTAATATACAGGATACAGGGTTTATATTACTATCTTAGTAAATTTTTTAACAAATTAATTTTCTAAATGAGGATTTATGAAAACTTAATCACTAGGTAGTTAAAGAGAAAAAAATTTAGATCTCTAATTTGAATTGGTAAGTGCTAAATATCAAACTATATATCTATAAAATAAGTAATAATTAAATAATATTACCTATGATATAGGTAATTACAAACATCAGAACTTTTTTGAATTTATTAAACCATTTTTACTAAAACAATATTATATTAGTATTAACAAATACCTTTTAATAAGAATAGTATTATAAAAGTAGTCACTGCACACACATAAACAAAAAATATTATGAATGTAATTGTATTTAATGAACAATTATCAAAATCGAGTTTATTGATGTACCTTACCAACCTACCTAATTGAAAATTAAGTGTAAAACGGAAGTACCTATAAGATTATAAGACATACTTTTTGAAAGCCACAATCTAAATATTAAAATAACAAGTTTAAGTTGGATGGATTAAAAAAGATACTTTCAAGTTTCTAAAATTGGGGGTACAAAAAAACTTTTGCAATAAATGGTCAGCTATTTTTAATACACAAAGTAACAAGTTAACGTCTTCGGTTCTACGTAAACAAGTCACTTTCGGTCACGATAAAAATGACCTCTAAACGGTCGTCAATTAAAAATCCCTACGCGTGTGAGAATATAAATCGAGAAGTACAGAGCAACAAGCGATATACCTACTCATTACCGAGATTGACAAACTTATATTCGCGTGACTTAACTGTTTTCGAAAACGACTTACTTAAGTACAATTTGTAGTCCAACGAGTTAGGCGAGCCTCTCTCTACGATTTCGTAAGTCATTGTGCTGTAGTATTTGTTGTATGTGCTGCAAACGAATGGCAACGAAAAGAGGACAGTTTTTTCGGCAAGCACTGTATTGACAGAATGCGGCACCCTAGATAACCCTTTGGACACTAAACCGATTAGATTTCTGAAAATCATTTTTGCCGGACCTTATCAGCAACGTACGATACAAAAATATTGGTGAAAAAATAAAAAGGTTAAAACGTTGTAGTTTTCGACCTCGAATGTTTATTCTCCTTGGTTTCGGTCTTGCCGCCAAAAATTCGGCGGCAACTTACTGCTTTATTATTGGTATTGTCGATTAGACAATCTGAGACGGTGTTTCCCATCTGACTTTATTAACAAATACTATAAACAAAAACTGGTCCATTGCTATTTCATATTAAGGTCAACCATTTAGAGATAGCATAATATTTTTTGGAGTTTCGACTTATTATCGACCATCAATTAAAAACAACCCATTGTAATATCTGTGTAATATAAAATACAATATAGTACTTTGACATATGGGTGACTATAATATTATAATTATTAAATATACGTGGTTCAATTTAAAATTAAAAATAGCCGGACATACTTCGCACAATGAGTGGGATTCTCTTGACGGGTGTACTGAATTTTAAAGAAACAATATTCATTTCTTCAATAAAACGATTCTGAACGAGGGAAGCTGATAATATAAAAAATAAATGAGAAAAGAAATGTTCGAATAATGTCCAAAATTTATTTTCACATTTTCAAAATTTTCTTGCGCCAAAATCTTTTTTATATTATGATTTTCTATTTATGTTTAAATTTTCATAAAATTCGGATCAAAAAATGATGGTTTCCGAGTCGTTTTTGTCAAATTTTGGGTAGTTTTTCAGAAAAAAAAAAAAATTGAAGAATTAAGAAATTCAAAAAATGACCTCTCTAAAGTACAATCTAGAGGCGAATCCGGTTTCAAAAAGTTACTGATCGAAATTTTGGACAAGTATCTATAAGAAAAGTTGTACACAGAAAAAAAAACTTCGCTTCGTTCAGAATCTAAAATAATAAATACGTATCAAGTGAAGTTTGTCTTCACATTGTATCCAGGTTAAGGACCTGCAGCAATGTTGGGATGTTTACAAACGACAGATGATAGACAGAGGGCAGACGACAGCTGATGACAGGCTATAAAAGTTAGACAAGGCGGCAACAGGTACCTAACCAACCTAACCTGACCTACTTAACCAATTTAACACAGAAAAGAAGAAGAGGAGATATGATGAAAGAAAGCTGGATCCCCCGGATCCGTGGGGCCATGGGCAGGGGTGAACTTTAACTATCGTTTTTTGGTGAGCCCGTTAGCATGCCTCTAAAGGCATGAGCCCCTCCACCACGACAAGATGGGCTCATGGAGGGGACCTACCTAAACCTGCCTAACGTACCGAACCTACCTAACGCACACACAAATTCCGTTTTAAATACTACGTGTACAAATAAATTTAAGTTTAATACACTCATGTACCCTCACATTATTAAGATTACGTCCAGTACACGGCATCAGGCGACTTAAGCAACCACACAGGTTGTTAACTGCGAATTACCGATGCCCTCTTCACTATCACGTATGCGTACCTTCAGCGAATCGAATAATGCAAGAAAACAAGGTCCGTAAGAAATTTTATTGCACCAAAATATTCGCAATGAAATTCTCTAAGCATTAAAATTTCAAAACAATCGGTTGACCAATTTTCTTATATGCACATTAAAGTGCGTAATTGTAAGAATAACTAACGAATTACGTCGAAATTCTAACTTCAAACGGGTATGAAAAAAAAAGTTGACTAACGATTTTCGAGATTTTCTCAGGTCAATTAGACATATATGTCAGTGAGATTATATTGAATTTTCAAGTCTTAATATTAAAAATTGAAAATTTTATTACATAAAAACTAACAAAAAATGAGAAATTTCTGAAATATTCAAAATGCCGTACTTAACTCAAAATTGATCAAATCTTTTTGAAATTTATATGAAATGTCCTCGTACCTGTTTTTAATGGTTGGTAAAAATTTCAAGTCTCTAGCTGCATTATTTTAGAAGTTATGTCAAAAATTAATTTTCAATTTTACGGAAATTTTGGTAATAGTGTATTTTATCAATTTTTCGACAGTTTTCCCCTATTTTTGGAAAAACTATTGAGAAATTGGAAACTTGACCTCTCTAAAGTACCATCTGGGTTGAATTCCGGTTCTATAGAGATGCTGATCGAAAATTTCGGACAAGTATTTCTATACAAAAGTGTTCACAGAAAAATAAAAAAAAAAATAAAAAATAAACATAATTGTAAAATCATAAGCTTCTTCACTTCATTCAGAATCTAAAATGTGAGCAAATTTACTTTGTTGTTATGTTATAATTTATAATGAAAATTGTATTTTGACATGAGGGAAAACAATACATTTGACCCCATGATAAAATATATGAACGGGGCAGTTGCCCGTTGCATCTCCTTGATTTACCAAGATTACATCAAAGGTGGACTAGTGACACATAATATCAAAAAATTTGAAGCATAGGGTTACAGGTACAAACCATAGGGTAAGTTTTACTAAATGGTACAAACCCATGCCATTGGTATATTTTTTCATTATTTTTTCTGATAATATGCTTCTATGACACTTCATAATTATATATTTACATCATTGACCATATTCATCGTAAACGTTGTTAGTGAATAATGCATATCCAAAGAGAATTTTCAACTGGGTAAAAATAAAAATAAATAAAAATAATAGTTTGCTCTAGGTTTATATTTATTGAAGTATTTTTTTGATTGTGACAAAGTATCATAGTAAGATTATAATTGCTGAATTTTAGGTTAAAAAAATATAAAGAAATATATTTCAAATAATCATAACAATTAGGAATGAATAAATGAATATAAGCTTGGTAATATAATCGGCGTTTTCATATATCAAAATATATCATACCAAAATTAATCATTTTGGTCATTATCTATTATATAATACCATTTATCATCTGTAACAAAATAAATAAAAACTATATTAAACATGCGATAAATTGTATTTTACAAACATGTTGAACTACAATTTGGAAGTTAAGATAAATTCAAGTAGAACCATTTATCGACTGTAAAAATCATAATAATATTCAATTAGTATATTCTTGAATTCCAAAAAACGTTTAGCATTGATTATGTTGTATACAAAAAAGGAACACATGACTTTTGACTTTATGAAAAGTTAAAAGTAGACAGACATCAGACAATACACATGAGAAATATTTTGAAGTAAGAAAATTTAAAAAATTTAAAAAATCTTTTATTCCATTAATTTTTTTTTTTTTTTGCTTTTATTAGATAAAAGAATGAAAAGTAAAGGA